>JACVVK020000113.1:1260000-1267500 GCA_018292915.2 Batillaria attramentaria | reverse complement strand
TTTGAAATGCATTTATTTTCAAATTTTGTGGGCTTAACATTTCCAAAGTAGAAGGCGTATAATTATATCAAGGCAGTGAAACCAGTTTGGACAACTCCCCGTGACTGCCAAACCAATTTGACTGCACAGATCACTTCAGTTCAGTTCAACTCAAAATACCGTATTGTCTGTTAACACTTTCGACCCTGCCACCGTATCACCTACGGTCTCCTAGACCCTGACAATAATATGCGTGTATGTGTCCGACTCTCATACGCTCTGCACAGTGGAAGATTCCCCTATAGGATGGACCCAATACTTCTTGAGAAATAGGGTTTCGTATGCAAGAGCCCAGCTTTAGATCTAGCACACTTGGAAAAACTCCCAGGCAGAGAGCGTTATCGCTACTGAAATTCCTTCAGGGCTGAAAGGATTAAAGAAATACAATCTAAAACAGAAAATTGTCTTTGGACTCACACATGCTTTGTCACTTGCAAAGGGACGAAAATAACATACAGTCGTTAAAGTTCCTAATATGAACTACAAAAGTAACCGGTAATCTTGAAGAACAGTATACGAAATTCTGGGAGCTATTTGCACGCACTTTTTCGGGTGCTTTCGGTTCTGCTCGATGCAAAGAGACGTAAAACACCCTCACCTGCTCACTTTGACCTCTCCTTCCCCACATGTGGGTGCAAATAATTTCATTTCACAAGTAGGGATATATGCATGCGAATCCAATGCGCCATTTTGGTTGCTGATCACATGTGCACAACGTCATCACTACTGGGGTAATTTCGTTATACTATTCTTCAAGATTACCAAAGTAACCGAGATCGCTCTTCATTTTTACAATCCGTGTCTAACCAGTATTGCAACCCACATTCACACATTCAATGAGCTGCAATGTATATCTGCAGCCATCTTAATTGCTGCAAACGTAGCCTACGCATACGGAAAGTTAGGCTTGCAGACAGATACATTTTGTATCAAGTATTCAACGTGCAGGACTCTATACATGTACGTGCGTGATCGAAAGTCTTTGTCACATCGGCTGTTTGAATTGAAGCTGGCGTCAGAGTAACAGCACTGGGGGAAAAAAATAAAACAACGAAATGAGATTTTTTCTTCTTTACTTACAAGTTCCGATTTCAGTGTGTGAAGCGCAGCATCAATCCGTTGACTGGCCGCTTCGTACTCCTGGCGCGCATGCGCAACAGAGCCCTCTGTTACCAAGGCAACGTCCATTATGAAAGTGACGTTCAGATCTCAGTAACTCTCTGGGTGTATTTGTATCTTCGTTGTCATGGTTACTCAGTTTTCATGGAGTCAAAACAGGTCGGCCTTGACCAGTTGAACGCCTTCTGAGAGCAGAAAAAAGACGCAATTAAACAATTATTTGAACTGAGAATGACAAGGATACCTGAGAAAGGTACCCCAGAGAATAACCACAATACCGCATTATGACGGCGAAAATTACACTAAGTTCAAACAACAACAACAACAACAAGATGAATCATTTACAGCAGTAGAACCGCGCCTGACTCTCCGCTGAATGTTTCAAAGACCTTTAAATTCCGCCGAAAATCAGACTTACTCAGTACAGCTAAGTCAAAACGGTAATTATTCCGACAACATTCCAACCAGCACATGCAACCACTAGATCTTCCAAGCATTTCGATACCACACACAGGGAAATATCTACTAAAACAATGCAGGAACGACTGCCATGCAGCTCTGTTCTTCGTCAAGAGATATAATTAAGTATGTGCTACGCCTATTTAATGGCAATACCCTTCCAGTACGCCGGGTTGGGTTCACCTCAATCGGCCACCGACAAACGATACTCCCCAACGACATGTGTATGTACAGAGGTGACTGCTTAATATCCTTTAAGTGGTTGCCACCAGCGGTGGAATTACGTTTGATCTCGGCGACTTTCGTAAGCTTCAAGAAGGATGTTTATGAAGCGGATACCTTAACACTGGTGAACTCCAACCAGTTAAAGATCAACCTTCTGATATTTCTAGAGATGGAAGCGGTAGTGACTGCAGTGTGGGAGACACAATTTGAAGCTACGAAAAAGTTACAACAATCACTTAAGTTGGGATAGGAACAGCACAGGTAACGTTTCGGTGATAACACCTGATGAAACAATAATAATAATGATATTAGATAATGAGGATTTGTCTGGCGCCCAACCTCCTGCTGGAGCTCTGAACGCCTCACAATAGCAGAGTAGCATTACATACATACACATTACATACACATCAACTGCACGTCACATACACGTTACATACACACAGTCGTGATACATCCTAACACGATGTAACGATGATGACAGACAGTAGAACAGTCAATTTAGTCTATATAATGCAGCAAAAACCAATGGGACACAACTCTCCACGTTATCCGGCTTTCCTTCCCCAGCAAAATTGAAAAATAAGATAGCTATGTTGGCCGGGTGGCGATGCACTTCCCCCGGGGGAAGCAGACCGAATATATGGAAAAGGTCAGGAACAATAACGAAAAGAAAGAAAGAAAGAAAAAAAAGTGGTACGACCCTAGACATCGTTCTAACAGCTCCGAACAATTTATGAGCCAAGGAATGCTGAGCGGTGTGCCTTTCAGCATATCTCGGCTGCTAGATAACAAAGTGTAGGACAAGGAAAACACTTCGGATTGACCCCTACCCGCTAAGGGGCAATGCTCTTAAGGGATGTATTTTGACACTGTTTGTATAATAGTTACTGGGATTATGGTGCCCATCACGTGTTTTATTCCCATGTTTACGGGAGTGAAATTGAGGCAGGGTACAAGGACTGGGACGTGCTGTTTCTACACACCAACTGACAAATCTAGTCGGTGTTAATTGAGCTAACCTACATGCAAGCTGACTCTGTGTGTGTGTGGGGGGGGGGGGGGGGGTCGAGCCGGGGTGGCCGAATGGTAAGCAATTCTATAGTTCTGTTCATGAGTTTGCGGGTGGCCGAATGGTAGAGCGTTCGACTTCCAATGCTCGGGTCGTGAGTTTGAATCCCGGCTGGGGCCAAATATTTGTGCTGGCCTTTTTCTTGTTGCCCCGTCTTTGATATCACCCTTATGCGGTGGAAAAGGGCGTTAAACTCCCAAACACCCACCCACCTTCTGTGTGTGTGTGTGTGTGTGTGTGTGTGTGTGTGTGTGTGTGTGTGTGTGTGTGTGTGTGTGTGTGTGTGTGTGTGTGTGTGTGTGTTGGGTATGGGTGCAGGGATGGTAGTGGGGGGAAATTTGCACGCGTTTTTCAACTCTCAAATCTCTAACTTTATTTGCAAATAAAGTGAAACTGCATTAAAACATTGTGACCTTTTAAAATAACTACAGCTTCTAACAGTTAAGAAATCATGCGTCTAGAAATCCTGGTCCTAATTTTCTTGGCGTGCAATCCCGGGCATTCCGGCTATAAATAGAACCACTGCACTTGCCTGCACGATTTTAGTCGCCGGAGCTTCCCCTCCCCCCTTCCCCCACCTAACGACCTAAAAACAGGCCTGTGATGTTATTACTCGACTCATCGAACAATTTCAACAGCACAGATTCCATGCGTGCGGAAACACATTTCTACAACGTTGTTGTATACTAGGAGCAGACAATGATTGTTGTTTTGGACACCCCGCATGTACACTACATGGGAAATACTCAGCCACGAACTCGGATTATAATCAGGACAAAACACTTATGGGCAAATTTACGACTGCTGCCATTGTCTAGGGTGAAACCGTACGTGTTAGTCAGGCACGAGAGATCGTGATGTCAGCTTTAGGTTGCTGTCAGCAGGTACAACCACCACATTAACGCCATTCAGTTTACAGGACAGCAGGACGGAAGACCTAACGACTATTTCTGTCGGGTTTGTTGAATTTCACATTTAAAAACAATCTGGGACACTGTGTTTGTTACTGAAGTCAAAATGTTACCCCCCCCCCCCCCCAAAAAAAAAAAGGGGGGGGGGAAGGGAACGGAAGATATACAGTTTAAAAGTTCGCGATTCACAATATGCATTAAATTTTGTTTAAGTCGGGCTGTGTTTAGACGCGCATGAAAACCGAATCTTTCGAAGCTAACATAAAGTAAAAGGATTTCTCAGACGCTGCGGCACAAAATACAAGCACAGATTACTCTTCCACTACTCTAAGTGTAACGTTAGATGAAAAGCAAAACGATTTATTACTAAAGTAAAGTTCACTAGGAAAAGGTGAGTGGGCACGCTTGCAGAATCAAATCTGGTTGAATACGATACCTATATTGGCTGTAGAGTAATTGCTTACATCGCTGCTGCATCAAAAGCGCATAATTATCTACAAAATCCGCTGACATTTGTACTTAATGTTTCTGAACTCCTACTGAGAAATGTCAGCCTAATTTTCATAATTCATATCTATCCTACAAATGTACATTACCGGGGACCAGGAGCCAGTGAATAAGTACCAGAGAGGTCACGTCAGAGCAAACTCATGAAGGGGGTGGGGTGGGTGTTTGGGGGTTTAACGTCCTTTTCCACCACTTATGGGTGATATCAAAGACGGGGCAACGATGAAAAAGCATTAAGATTTGGCACCAGCCGGGATACGAACTCTCGGCCCGAGCATTAGAACTCCAACGCTCTACCGTTCGGCCACCCGCAAACTCATGAACAGAACTATTGAATTGCTTACCATTGAAAATGTAATTTTAACTGACTCAAGCTGGCAACATTCACGGATCTTTATTTATTTCTATTTTTACTTCTGTGTCATCATCATGACGTTGCTTCCTTCAGGGGAAGCGCGTCGCCGCGGCGCAGCGCCGGCCACCTACCTAATTTCTACTTTGGTGAGGGACGAACGCCGGAGGAATTCCCCCGATGAGCAGCCCGGGAGTGAGGCAAAATCCGTACCACACCTATCACAGTTTGACCTGGGTTCGAACCCACTCTTCAACGTGACAGAGGTTACGACCATTCAGTAAAGCACCTGCTGAGACGCACATGTTGCTTGGCTGAGCCAATGCGCAACGCCCTCCGTTGCAATCTACAGTATCTTCCCTAAACAGAGTTAACACCACAGCTAACGCCAACATGTTAAACTGCATTCTCCGTCCTCCGCAGTTCGTCTGCTGTTTTTGCGTACTCTTATGGGCAGGGGTACACACTCAGTCTCTGTACGTACGAGAATGATTTACCTGTGATGAGGATCTTCCTTGTTCTGTCTTTGTCAAACCGATGGGTTAGATCAGGTTTTTGTTTCAGCTCAGACAACAACACGACACGCAGGCAATCTTGTACTTGTCAAAATTTTCTTTCCTCAAAATTACGTCAGCTGATACCGTCTCCCTCGCTTTTAGCAACAACACAGCAAAGCACAGTTTTACACGAAGCTTCTCACAAAGTTTTCTTTCCTCAAAAACGCCCTAGCTTATAATTATCGTGTTCGTCGCTCCTAGCACAGCACGGATTAACACAGAACTGCTCACAAAGTGTTCTTTCCCTCCTCAAAAACGTCTCAGCTTATAATTATCGTGTTCGACGCTCCTAGCAAAAGGTAGCACAGCACAGATTAACACCAAACACTCCGGCTCTCTCCTGCGACGAGAAGCCAAGTGGCTGTCACTGGCTTTGTGTGTGAACTTTGTCCAGCTGTATCTGCGGTCAACTTCAAGAGAGACGAGGTCTCCCGCCTACACAAGGCTGTTCCAATATTGTGTCGTTACAGACTGAAGCGTCAATGGGGGCCCAAGGTCTGTGGGTTGTGGACATACCGGTACTCGATATTAGACAGTGTCACACGATGTCCTCGTTGAAGGAAGAGGGGTGAAGAGAGGTTGGGTTGGGAGGGAAGGGGGAGGGGGGAGGGAGTGGTGTGTGTGTGTGTGTGTGTGTGTGTGTGTGCGTGCGTGCGTGCGTGCGTGTGTGTGTGTGTGTGTGTGTGTGTGTGTGTGTGTGTGTGTGTGTGTGTGTGTGTGTGTGTGTGTGTGTGTGTGTGTGTGTGTGTTGGGGAGATAAACAGGGCTGTTGCGGACTAGTGGTGGTGGTAAATATGGCGAGCTTTCTACGAAAAAAAACAAACCGACGATGACGACAACAACAACGACAACAACAAACTAACAACAACAACAACAACAAACCACACAACAACACATCACCACACAACAAAAACTACAACAACACCAGGAACATAAATGAAAACTTTAGATATAAAACCGTTTTCATCCCAAGCCCTTTACCCCCCACCCCCACCCCCATCCCCATCTCCACCTGTTTCATCGTCCCTGACCTCAGAAGAAAGCAAATGTTGCCTTCGCACCGATTGGAGATAAAACGACAACACTAAAAACAAGAACAAACCAAACACGAAATTAAATAGCACCAAAACACCGATGAAGCAGAGGTAGGGGCATCATAATAGCTGGGAGGACGGAGGATGGATAAAAGTAAAAACTAGAGTTCTAAAAGTACACCTCCCTCCCCTCCCCGAGACCCTCGTAGAGTATCGATACTTGAAAAGAAAAAGTTTTTCGAAAGTCATGTCAGTTGCAGGGAGTACAGAGATGGGGTTTGCGATGGGCATGGCTTGCGAAGATATCTTTTTATTTTTCAAATATCGATAGTCTAGGATTACCGGTTCCCCCCCCCCCTCGCCCTCCCCCCCCCCCAAGATCGTGCAAATATCTTTTCTCCCCCCCCTCCCTCTCTCTCCCCCCCCCCCCATCCCTAAACTGACCGTCTTTAATCCTAACAGCGGAAAGGACCTTAAACACGAGCCAGCACTTGACCCCCTGGCCAGGTCGCGGGCAGGTTTGAACGTCAGACTCTGTGTGTGCGGACACTGTGTGCCGACACAACACGTCCCCGCTAATCACACGACTAATCCACTGTTTGCCTCTTTTCCCGCGTCCACGGGATTTACAGGATTCGGGGGGGGGGGGGGGGGGAACGCCGGTTAGAAGCCAGCGCTGGAAGAAGGCCTAGATTCGATCATGGCGGAGAGGGTGCCTGGTGCTAAGCTGGTTTGGTTGTTTAAAGTCTCAAAACGTAAGATAAGTACACAACAGCGTATGGAATACTTTTCATCGAATGTGCATAATCTGTGCATCGGAATTAATCACTTGGATCACAATATAGTATCTGAAACCATTGTGTGGTGGCTCTGGCTGGCGTATCAGTCGGGGGAGCCGGGGTGGCCGAATGGTAGAGCATTGGACTCTCAACGCTCGGGTCGTGAGTTCGAATCCCGCCGGCTGGGGCCAAATGTTTGTGCTGGCCTTTTTTCTCGTTGCCCTTTCTTTGATATCACCCTTATGTGGTGGAAAAGGACGTTAAACTCCCAAACACCCACCCACCCACCAGCGTATCAGTCGTCCTGGAAGGAAGTGTACCCCCGTACTGAGCAGACGTCATTATTTGGTTGCGGACTGAGAACCAGCTAGACGGCGCTGATTGGTCGCTATTTTTAGAAGATTTTTCGAGTCCCAGTCTGTTCAGGAATGGACCGCAGGCTCAATAGA
>JACVVK020000113.1:1245000-1255000 GCA_018292915.2 Batillaria attramentaria | reverse complement strand
CACTAACGCGACAACAATCTCATTCCTTTCAAGAATATGCTCACACACTCCTGTTACGCACGGACGTGCACGAACTTCGATAGCTAATGACCACTACACACGCATTCGGCAACGCCAACACCTACACAACGAATTCATCTTATTCTCAAACAACAGAATCTCCTCTCTCTCTCTCTCTCTCTTTTCAAAGTACGTTCACAAACGAGTCCTGTTGAGATTTAATCATGCGTGAATTCGCAAACATGCTGTCATGCGAAATCCCGCATTAAATATAAAAAACCCAGCTTATCTGACGGCTTCAACTGAATTACATAGGACAAAAAAAAAAAGAAAAAAAAAAAAAGACACGAAATGGTTCAGTTTTTGCCGTAGTTACCGGGCCTACGGCTAGTCGCAACCCATTCTGGCGTGCTGGTTTTCACTATTTGTAGACGTAAAGCACTCACAATGAAGTTCAATGGAAATTTGCACCAGGGCGTGGTATCAATGAATTAGCAAAACTCTGTTCAGGCCGGCGTTGTGAGCACTTCATGCTCAGAGCCTCGAACGGGAAATATCTGCGTTGCGAGGTGGTCGGTTATGTTCTGAGACTTGTAGGCGGCAGTGGTGTGTTTACTTCCCTAAACTGTCGAGATCCGACTGAGCTGGAGAGATTAGATTCCTGGAGAGGGCTACAGTCCGCCAATTGAGCAGAAACAGCAGGGTTTCAGCGTTGAAATGTTCATACATGTATGTAATCGTCCGTGGAAAAAGAAAGAGAATTGTTCCTTTCACTGGGCACGAAACTTGCATGGAAGCTTTACTAATTTTTAAGTCTAGTTAAGTTTATTGTCACTAGTACAATTTTCCTCTGAGGAACCCAGTACTGGCTATGATTGAATTGGATTAGCTAGTAAAATGAACTAAAGTGAACTGGACAAAACTGAATTAAATTGAATGAAGCCTAACTGATCATAAATGAAGTGAGCTGATTTGAACTAAACTCAACTGATCGTGAACTGAATTAAACTGAATGGAGCCTAGCTGATCATGACCAAATCGAACTAATTTGAACTGAAATCAGCTGATCTTGAACTAAACTGAACTGATTATGAAGTAAACTATAAACCTATTCTAAATGATCATAAACCGAAGTGAGCTGGCTTGAACTAAACTGAACTATTCATGAACTGAAGTCAGCAAAGTTAATCTGTGAATTGAATTGATCATGAAATGAAATGAAATGAAATAAATCACACTCTCTGACGAAGTATGAACTGAACTGAATTTAAACTAATATATTACATTTGTAGAGCGCGGAGTTCTGCTTCGAGAAGCACTCAATGCGCTTTTGCTCACGCACACACACAACATTCACACGCACACATTTATATACAACTGATGTGACCATTGATATACCATCCCATCACCCTTGCATTACGTTTATGCGGTTAACTTACCTTAATTTACGAGTGTGCTCGCACAAATCATTACACCGCTCACATCCACAAATAACGACTAGGACTGAATAAAAGTGATTTATACACCACGTCACTTGCCGGTTTCACCTGTTCAGGTCTACGTGACACTTTGTCCAACGCCTGCTGTCACAACACCACAGGTGCGACAGACCACGCGGCGCTGGCGAAATAGCCAGGTTTCAGATTGGCTATATGCACGCGGAGGGAAGCCACGATGGCGGAATTTCCCCCCTTCCGCTACTTTGATTCACAGATTTTGACGACGACCGCTCCAAGGGAAAGCCCTAAGTTTGAAATATGGGTGGGCACACGTGTTTACATTGTAATGTGTTTGTAAAAAAACAAAAACAAAAAACAAAAAAAAAACAAAAAAAAAAGCAACTAGTGATTGCAGCAGCGAAAAGTACTACTCAAAGGGAACGAAGAGAGCGATCATTTAGCTTCTTGGCCCCGACTGTCTGGAACTCCTTGCCAGTCGAACTCCGCCTTCAGCCTTCACTGCCCATGTTTAAATCCCACCTGAAGACGTTTCTTTACCGTCAAGCTTTTGTTGCTTAACTCCTGCTGAGTCTGCTTACGTGTACGTCTAGTCGCCTGATGTCGCTGCATCTGTGAAATTGGATGTTAGAGCGTGTGAAAATTGTGTGTGTGTGTGTGTGTGTGTGTGTGTGTGTGTGTGTGTGTGTGTGTGTGTGTGTGTGTGTGTGTGTGTGTGTGTGTGTGTGTGCCTACCTTAAGCGCAGCGAGTCCTTTGCATTTGGAGAGCAGCGCTCTATAAAAACTATGTATTATTATTATCATTATTAAGTCCCCCCCCCCCCCCCAGTCATTTTTTTTCCTGTGCTGAGAACTGCTAGCTCTCTTGATCACTCTTCACACACACACACACACACACACACACACACACACACACACACACACACACACCCTTCCCTTGCAGCGTTCACTCATCTATTCCTTCCCTTTATGTGTTTGTAAAGTCATTTCCGGTGGATTAATGGCTCCTTTCGACTTTCATAAAGACCAAGCGAAATTCAAGGAAGTGTTTTTCCGGTGCAATTCACATTGGAAAATAGACACACTCCGTGCTACTGTTCACTGGATCTCGGTTTGCGTGTCAGCGTGATGGAAAGGGGCGGTCGGTGAGAACGATTTAAACCAGCTTATGCGGGCGTTCGGTGGTCTAGTGGTTAAGAGACTTCGCCACCAGTGCGAGGGGTCAGGTTCGAGTCCCACTCGAGGCGAAGAATTTTTTTCCTTCTCGTACGTGGCACCGTTCATTCGGACCGATCGTCGGAAGTTCTCTCCGGGTACTCCGGCTTCCTCCCTCTCCGGCAGTCTCCGCTTTGTAAATGTTCAGCCACAAAATTTGAAACTTAATGCAATTTTGAATTCCGAAACTTAAATAGCTGAGCTAACCCTTCGCACCAGGTGATTGTAATGTGTTCATGTCCAGTGTGTGAGAGAATGCGTGTGGTTCATGCTAGCGTGCATGTTGGGTTTAGCTCGCAGCGCTTTGAGCCGATTTAAGAAATGTTATTATGTCAGTACGTATTATGTTCTGGCACAGTTTCGCTCGTGAGTTGGTCTGTACACTTGAAATACTCCATCTTGATCTTGATGTCGCTTAATGCGACACGATGTTTAAACTTTGTGCGAGTGGTTGAATATTAAATCTCTACGACTGTTGGAACAATACTCGAGCGCTCAGTGCGGTTGCCGCGTCACCGAGTACGCTTCTGTTAGCTCAGTGCCAGCATTACTGTGTGTATGGAAGCTGTTTATTGTGCGGTATATGTATTTTGCTGCCGTTCCTTAGGTGTGTAACAGTCACTCATGTATGTGTATATTGTTGTGCATGTGCTTTATGTCATCTGTGTACTGTCAGTGATACTTGTTTTAATTTTTGGTATGATGTATGGCGCTTAGAGCCTGTGTAATTTACATGTGTAGGTGCCTTATAAGTCTTTATTATTTATTTATTTATTTATTTATTTATTATTATTATTATTATTATTATTATTATTATTTTAGACGCTGTTACTGTCCACTGTCCATAGTTTCTTAGTGGTGTGATGATAGACTGACACCATGAAAACAGCTCAACACTATCTGTGAGTATAAAATAGTAACATTAGAATCTTCATATGTTACTGTAATGGAAAGACAGGTACATGCTCAAATTTCATATGCCTGTACTTTGGAGCAAACGTCATCAACACATTTGAATCGGGTAGCACCGGGAACACCTTCCGCTATCTTGACTTGCCCCCGCGTGAACACAGGTGCGAAAGAGTACACTGCCCTCAGACATGCGAGGTAGCGAAGAATCAGCGCGCTCATGTAGCAGTGATTTCTGCGTCAATATTGAAGCAGGAGTTTTCGCCCTAAGCCTCTTGTGCGTCCCTCAATATTTTCCCTCGTCAACACCTCAATCCTATTCAATGCAGACTGAGGTGCCGGCCGAGGTGTTTTGATACTGCATGTACTAGTACAACATGCCGTCTGGTTTCTCAGTATGGCCCGTGGGAATAATAGTGTCAACAATAATTATTTTGGACCGGACTTATTCAGTGTGGGGTGTTTTCTCTCTCTCTCGCTCTCTCTCTCTCTCTCACGTGCAACTTGTGCTTTATGCGCGTCTGTCTATGTACACGGGCGTTTGGCCTGTATTCTGTAACACGGTATACTAGTAATGTCCGAATGTGTATGGTCTGTTCAACTGGTCATTTATGGTCACACGTAGGCTGCTGATTCTGTGTGTGTGTGTGTGTGTGTGTGTGTGTGTGTGTGTGTGTGTGTGTGTGTGTGTGTGTGTGGACGTGTGAACCTCTAGCTGGTGTAAGTCAGTCACAGTCAAACACTGTATTCTGAATCGATTAGTTTTTTTTCCCTCGATATATCTTGGTGTATTTATAAATACAACTCACTTCCATTGTATGGACGTATGTCCGATCAATAAAATGTCTGAGTCTCTCTCTCTCTCTCTCTCTCTCTCTCTCTCTCTCTCTCTCTCTCTCTCTCTCTCTCTCTCTCGTGTGTGTGTGTGTGTGTGTGTGTGTGTGTGTGTGTGTGTGTGTGTGTGTGTGTGTGTGTGTGTGTGTGTTCCCGGACTCATTCAGTGTGGGCGTCTTGTCTTGATTGTGCGAGGCTGAATTCTCTCTCTCTCTCTCTCTCGTGTGTGTGTGTGTGTGTGTGTGTGTGTGTGTGTGTGTGTGTGTGTGTGTGTGTG
Source organism: Batillaria attramentaria (assembly GCA_018292915.2). NCBI lineage: Eukaryota > Metazoa > Mollusca > Gastropoda > Batillariidae > Batillaria > Batillaria attramentaria. Next base: position 1,250,308 of record JACVVK020000113.1, on the reverse strand, counting down.
TGTGTGTGTGTGTGTGTGTGTGTGTGTGTTCCCGGACTCATTCAGTGTGGGCGTCTTGTCTTGATTGTGCGAGGCTGAATTCTCTCTCTCTCTCTCTCTCTCTCTCTCTCTCTCTCTCGTATGTGTGTGTGTGTGTGTGTGTGTGTGTGTGTGTGTGTGTGTGTGTGTGTGTGTGTGTGTGTGTGTGTTCCCGGACTCATTCAGTGTGGGCGTCTTGTCTTGATTGTGCGAGGCTGAATTCTCTCTCTCTCTCTCTCGTGTGTGTGTGTGTGTGTGTGTGTGTGTGTGTGTGTGTGTGTGTGTGTGTGTGTGTGTGTGTGTGTGTGTCCCCACCCCCCCTTTCAGCCGAGCCAGTCTGACCCCCTCCCCCCCCCAGCCCCTCCCCTCTCCCCCCCCTCTCCTCTTTGCAGTTGGGCAGTTAGCCTAATGCAATAAGCATCCCACAAATAGCAAATCGATGTCTTGCAAACTAAAGTTTTTCGCTACAGTAGTTGAAGGAGTACTTGTGTTGTGAACGCAATAAAAGCAGTAAAGGTGCCGGGGCAAACGTTAAACGGAAGTAATTTCCGTCCACTTGTTATGCTTAAGCATACGATTTTCACGGACATCCATTGTGTAGTTAGCGAAACATCATCACCAGACTACAAACAATGGGAATTATGCACACACACGCAAGTACTCTGTGAGAGTTCGTCCTGTTATCTGTAGTTTTGAAACGTGTGTGTGTGTGTGTGTGTGTGTGTGTGTGTGTGTGTGTGTGTGTGTGTGTGAGACGGTGTGTGTGTGACGGTGTGTGTGTGTGTGTGTGTGTGTGTGTGTGTGTGTGTGTGTGTGTGTGTGTGTGTAAATACATGCAGTGTAACTACATATTATCACATATCGTACCGCGCTCGCGTATCCCACGTCAGTTTTGATTCTTTTCGTTTTTGGCTCCGTATGCGAAAATCAGGCAGGATTTACTAGTAACGGTTCCTTGACGGCTCTTTGGAGCCAACACGAGTATAATCAAAGTGCAACATTCCCACTACACCAAATATAAATCCATGCAGACATAAATTATTATTATTATTATTATTTTTTAGTGAGGCCACTCGTGCACAAACCCAAACTTACCGTCCCTGGTAGGAATTACCGTTGCTAATGCTACACACACACACACACACACACACACACACACACACACACACACACACACACACACACACACACACACACACACACACACACGTTGTCTAATTACGGACGGACGTAGGCACAACACACAAACGGTACATAGGTATCAATACAAACACATGAGCCGGAATAGAAAGGTACAGTTCATAGGTATCAGTGCAGAACATAAGAATTAAAAGGTACTGTACATACGTGACACACACACGTTACAGTATATAGTTTTCGAGACACACACACACACACACACACACACACACACACACACACACACACACACACACACACACACACACACTATTCAGTTGCCAACACACGTGGTCGGGTGCATGAAAAAGCCGACTAAGGAGTCAGTTCCGTTATTTACGAACGTGGCTGCGAATCCGCACACATTAGATGTTTGAAGAGGCTGCTCTTAAAGGAAGAGTGTGTTTTGGCGTTTCTAACACGGATGGGAAGTGTACTTCCAGAGAGAGAGAGAGAGAGAGATCTAACTAGCACTGGTTTCATACAGCTTTATTCTTCCAGCTCAGGGAACCGAATTCACTCCCAAAGCGATAAATTCACAGTCAAACCCACAGTCCAAGTGACTGTATTCATAACATACACAACCATGCCACTAAATTATACCCGAAACGTTTCAACCGAACAAACCAAAGTGTGTCAGTAATTTCTCGTCTACTGTGCGTAAACTTGTTACTAAAGAAGACAGAAATCTTGACGAATACACACACACACACACACACACACACACACACACACACACACACACACACACACACACACACACACACACACACACACTGCCGCACACACACACACTGCCGCACACACACACACACACACACACACACACACACACACACACACACACACACACACACACACACACACACGAAAAAGAGTCACAAAGTGTCACGCTTTTAAAAAATCGCACAAGAAACTTACCGTAGCTGCCTCTCCCGTTCTCAAGCGCACAGTCCCGTATCAACCACTGCGACCGTTTAATTGAGTCCCTGCGCTGAATGATCCTCTATTTGAGCAGGAACAAGTCTATTGCGGTTGTTTTCAGCAGGGCCGAACACCTCACAGAAACCTGCCCTCATAAAACATAAAAAAAAAATACCAGCACGCATAGTGCAATTATGAGAAACGCATGCGAGTAATTATTCTCTTTTCTAAAGACGTGACGCATTTCAGCCGACACCCGTCCCACGCACAGGGCTAGAAAATAGTGTGTACATGTACGTCTGTGATCTCACGCCGCAATAAAGCGTACCATGCGCCTCTTTTGACTCATCCGGTGTATGAAGTTAGACTTGCTCCCAGGGAAAATATTGCACCCCGGGTTCTTTTTCAGTCACTTTTTTCTTTGTCGCTTTTCTTCAGTGACTGGTTCTTTCTGTATCGTTGGTTCTTCAATTGCAGGTTTTCATGTTGTTGTATTCATTTACTGGTTTCTATGTCACTGCTTTACCAAAGTTACTGGTTTCTGTTTTTCAAGCACTGCTGTATCTGTCTCGCCGTATTTCTGTTACTGGTTCCTATGTAGCTGATTTTTTTGGGTTTTTTTTTTTTTTTTCCCAGTTGGTGGTTTTCATGTCGCTTTTTTGTGTTTCTTTGTGTAAGCAAATGAAAGCGACGTGAAAGGGACAGAAACTTTCACAAAGGACGGCACGGGTCTTCGTTTCGGCTTTCGCCTTCCTCAGGACACAAACAAATGGGACCGGCATAACTTCAACAAACAAAAGGTAACTCTGCTGACATACTGACATACACGGCGCGGGAGGAAAACAAAATAAAATAAAATAAAATAAAATAAAATAAAATAAAATAAAATAAAATAAAATAAAATAAAATAAAATAAAATAAAATAAAATAAAACGGTGGGGGAGAAAAGTGTAAGGTTCTGGTTGGTTGTTTTTTTTGTTACTGGTTTCTATGTCGCTATTTTTGTGTTTTTGGTTGGTTTTTTGACTGGTTGTTGGCTTTTAAGTTACTGGTTTCTATGTCGCTGTGTGTGGTTTTTTTTTTGTTTTTTTTTTTTTGGTTTTGACTTTTTGTTTCTTCAGTTTTTGGTTTGTGTGGCGTTGTTGCTCCCCAATTACTGGTTTTGCTGTCGGTTTATACTTCAGTGCATGTATTTCAATTACTGATGTCTCTATCGCTGTGTTTCAGTCACTGGCTCTGGTTTCTATGTAGCTGTTTTTCAACTACTGGCTTCTACGTCGCCTTTTTTCAATCACTGGTTACAAGGTCGCCGCCACGTTATTCGGCGCCTGGAACGATATCAGGAACACTTACAGCTGACAATTTTGGATGAGAAATGTTGTTTGCTCAACTCTATAACCGAGCTTCAGATTCATACAAGTTTGAGCAAACCAGCAGGACAAACACCACAAGAGTTACCTTCCTTGTTGTCAATACGGAAGTCGCTGTAGAATATAGCCCAGGGCTAAGTTAAACGTGACCAGATTTGCATAACATCTACACGCATAGATACACAGTCCACTCCTTGGTTGAGTAATGAGATTTCAAGAAAATTACGTGCGCTACTTGCGGTTCAAATCTGCTGGTTACTCAAAAATGTTACACAACCGCTGAGACGAGGGTGGGTGGGTGTTTGTGGGCTTAACGTCCTTTTCCACCACATACGGGTGATAGCAAAGACGGGGCAACGATGAAAAAGCCAGCACAAATAGTTGGCACCAGCCGGCCGGGATACGAACTCACGACCCGAGCGTTAGAAGTCCAACGCTCTACCATTCGGCCACCCCGGCTCTCCCCACAACCGCTGAGATGGGTTTAGACAGGACTAATACATCAGTAATTAATTAAACCTGTTATAAAATTTCTAGGGAATACCACTTAGTCTGTAGCTGATACAAACGTGGTAATAGTTTTGTACCACAAATGCAAGGAGCCTCAAAATGCCTATATATTCCCTATTAGCCTCAGGCATCATAGTCACCCCTAAAAAATGCTTCAGTCTACAAACAATTACTACCATGAACAGACTATTTAGGGGCAGGCACCTTCTGACACGAGTTTTAAAAAATTGATTGTCTCCTTTCCGCTCAGGCCTCACTGGAGTAATGCGAGTTTAGGCCAGAAAGCCACTCCACTCAAACCCACTTGCGTCACCTCTGCTTGTCATCTGCGCCAAGTCAAGGCTTCACCGACAGTTTGCCTCCTGTCGCAACCCCCTTGGCATGCACCTTGCCCGACAAAAAAAAAAAAAAAAAAAAAAATCACAAAAATCGCGATTTTTCGTGACAACGAATATCGGTACAAACTTACACACTCGCCAGACCTGGTCCTTCAAATAAACACAAAACTTCACCCCGCAGTTTTTTATATTACGCCAATATGCTTGAATACTTATTTTCTTCGTTTGCTTGCTTGCTTGCTTGCTTGCTTGGTTGAATGGTTGCTTGTTAACTGTTTTAATGTGCTTAGTTCGTTGGTCGGTTCATATTTGTTCTTGTCGCTTTATTTCGTTTTTGTCAAAGTCGAGGACAAATCAAAAGTGGCAGGCCTTTCATTCTATCTGAATTGAATAGTGTTCAGCTGGACTGTTTAGTCTGGGTAGCTGCCCCCCCCCCCCCCCCATAACCTGCTCCCAAGGGCCGTCAGTCGTGGCGGTTAAACGTTAAACTGCAAACAACCAACGAGTCAAGCGACGTCACTCAGTCAACGATTTGTGGCGGTCGGATCGCAAGTCAAACAGATAGCAACAGCATGCATAATTCCCGGCCCAGCTATTTGTACAATTACAGATACGAGTGTGTCTGCGCAATAATGTCGGATGAAAAGGACTGTGGCCAGGCTATCGTTCGCACAGCATGTCTTATTTGCGAACCGAGCGCGTGGGAAAGTACTCTGTGAACCGAAATTGAATTTAAACAGCTACACGAAGCTTACAATATGGCTAGTCCGAGCGACCCTTCTCTTTTTACCCGAGGGTCAGGGTTCGCTCCACGGGTGAGGGCCGGGAGGGGCAGGGGGCGGGTGGCGGGGGGAGTGTGTGTGTGTGAGGGGGGGGGGAGGGGGAGCGGGCGGTGCAATCGACACCTACATATATTTTGGGGTTCGAGTGGGTGGGTGGGTGGGTGTTTGGGGTTTAACGTCCTTTTCC
>JACVVK020000113.1:1217500-1240000 GCA_018292915.2 Batillaria attramentaria | reverse complement strand
AACACGGGGGTAGAAAGAAACACATTCTGAAGGAGCAAACACATTAAATAAAAACACTTCTGCATCGACACTAAGCCAAAAACTGCAAACTCAGCAACGAGAAAATAACGCCTCCGCCTGCAGTGCACTCTCGACCACTCCTACACAAAGAAGGGGGAAAAAATCCCATGTATGGAATCTGTAATGCTTCCTAACAGCCTTCCTTTTCGCGTCTGACTGCGTGGAAAAAGACGTTTTGTTGGAGAAAGTGCAGGCCCGAAAGCTAGGATTAGAATGCCGAGGCTATAAATCAAGCAGTCCTCACAGAGGTTTGCGCAGATAAGGATAGTTTTTGGGCCGGGGACAGCCGCCATGGCGGGAGATACAGTGATGGTGAAATATAAATACGCTTGGTTGTGTTTTGCTGTTGGTTCTTGGTCATTTTCTTGGGGGTGATTATGAGGGGTCGGGAGAGAGGGGATGGGGAAGGGGGTGGGGGTGGGGTGGTGGAAGGAGGGGGAAAGGCGGGTGGGAAGGCGAGTTGGATTGTTAATGCTGGGGTCATGAGTTCAGTTTCCTGCTCGGTGGGGGAGACGTGCGACTCTACGAAACCAGTGCTGGCTAGATTTCTCCCATCTCCCGTTATCTGTCAGACTGACTTACCCGCCTTTGAACGACAGATCTCGTAACTCAGCTTAATCATCTGTGTGTGTGTGTGTGTGTGTGTGTGTGTGTGTGTGTGTGTGTGTGTGTGTGCGTGCGTGTGCGTGTGTGTGTGGTGTCAGTGCGTGTGTGCATGTGTGTGTGTGCTTGTGAGTGTGTGTGAGCGTGCGTGTGTGTGCGTGTATGTGTGTGTGTGTGTGTGTGTGCGCGCACGCTTGTGTGTGTGTGTGTGTGTGTGTGTGTGTGTGTGTGTGTGTGCTCAAATTGTGTGTGTGTGTGTGTGTGTGTGTGTGTGTGTTCTTTAGACAGGCCTCTCCCCAGTGCCATGGCCAGCATAGACTCACCTTTGTCAATCCCAGAATCCATATACACAGCTAGACTTATCAGTGTATGGATCTTATCGACAGTGAACTCTCGCCCACAAAAGGGACACCGTATAGACCTGAGAAGGGGAATAAAGAAGTATGCCTCAGTGTCTAATTACTCTTTACGAGTATTGCAGTTCGACTACAGGAGCGTCGGTGTCTGCTACGTATCAAGACTGCCATCGTCATCTGGGAAAAAGGGCTTAAAGGCATGATCTTCATTATTTCTATGCTCACAGAATCGTTAAGCCGGCTCTGAACTAATGCTCGGGTCGTGAGTTCGATCCCGGCTGGGGCCAAATATTTGTGCTGGCTTTTTCATCGCTGCCCCGTCTTTGATAGCACCCTGTGTGGTGGAAAAGGACGTTAAACCCCAAACACCCACACCCACCCGGTTCTTTACTGGGCACTGCGGAGCGCCACAGTGTTGTTCACACATAAATTATGATACAGTTGTGATTTCGGAGGTTTCGGAGACTGAGCCGGGGTGGCCGAATGGTAGAGCTTTGGACTTCTAATGCTCAGGTCGTGAGTTCGTATCCCCGGCGGCTGGAGCCAAATATTTGTGCTGGCTTTTTCATCGTTGCCCCGTCTTTGATATCACCCGTATGTGGTGGAAAAGGGCGTTGAACCCCAAAACACGCACCCACCCCTTCGGAGGTTTCCGCCGCTGTGGCGTCATCGCAGCTACTGGGATTTGAAATAGCCCCTGCCGCTGTGACTGTGGATTCCACAACAGATTCTGACTGGCTGTACTAAGTCACTCGGCGCGGAAACATGGCGGACAGTGCATCCTCATTTGCATTGTCGCCTGAACAAACTTCAGTGTTTACAGACCTTTTCGAAGGACACAAATGTCTTTAGGACGTCACGGATAAGCACCGCTACAGAGGCCGGGCGGCTTACCTCCGAGCTCTGCTTGCCATTGCGGACGCTATGGGCGTCGGGTGGTATCGTATCGTGATCGTGTGATCGTACGTCACCGTGCACAGCTGCCTTTGTTCAGGTTTGTAGTTAGTAGACACACCTGGCGCAACGACTGTGACTATGTGGCGCATGGCGCAGTGTTTCGCGCGCTGTACCCAGTTAAGAACAGGCTTCACGAGCTGTTCTCGTCAGCGGTCGGTGTCTAGCATCTCACCACTTAGACACCTGCACAGTGACAGCATCTTCAATGCTGCCGCTGAGTGACTGACGCGGCAAACACACTGTGCGGAGAGTGTTGTACCAGTTAACAGTTGTAGAATTTGAATGTTTGAATGTCGACCACTCGCGCAAAGCGTAAAGAACACTGTATCGCATTAAAAGCTGTACTGATCATCAAGATCATCTGTCTTGGTTCATTATTTTGTGAAAAGTTGAACCTCAAACTGACAGCAAAATAGACTTCCAGAACTGTTCCTGTATACCTGAAAACCACTGACAACATCGGGGAAAAAAAAAAAAAAAAAAACCATGGCTAAACGTTTTCAATGTGATTTCCGCGTAACGTTTCTACAGATAACTCTTCAAAACCCATGACCAAAATGGCAATTTTACTCGAAATCTTCAGATCACTGAGAGCCACTACAAGCCACTTTATAATAGTATGCAATCTGCAGCGGTCTCGGGCCTAGCGGGGAAGGCCCACACCTTGTGTAATAGTGGCTTGAAGACGTTGAAGTGGCTTCTATTGGTGCGCAGTGGCTTGTTCTTTTTAACAAGTCTTATCATATAGTGGAAAGGGGCTTGGGCTCTTAAGAGTTAACTGGCGTACAGATCCTTACAGCGCGCTGTCTCTCCGTTATCTCATAATTTCAAAGCTGCCAAAGTCTAGCTAGATGTCTGTAGCGTCATCGGGACATAGGGCCTAAGTGCCACGGGTCTTATATTTACTTAGGGACCTTTCCTGTATGACGTTAGGTATCTGAGTGGACGTTTCATCCGATTTCCCCTGAGTGACCACGTGAACGGTTCAGCTCTATTGCAAGTGGCACAAAAGCGGTCTGATGCACATTATCTCCTTAGTGCCATGCACACGGGCGTGTTTCCAACTAATGCGTCCAAGGGGCAAGAGACCGTGTTAGTGTAACACAGTCGCTGGATAATTGTCTGCGACCTAAGTTCAGCCCCTTGGTAGGCTAGGCTGTCTGGCCTTCCGGAAACTTCTTTAGTGTGTAGCTTGGAGAGTAAAATGTATGGCTGGGCTTTCCGAGAAGCAAACACACACACACACACACACACACACACACACACACACACACACACACACACACACCCCAAAGGTTTTCAAAGAACACTTCTATCCGGAGTCAAATTGTGAAAGGGCCTAAATACTTGTTTAGTCCACTGATAACACTTAAGTCTTTTTGCCAAATGCTGGCCGCAGGCTTCTTGCTGGAGACACAGCACATGATTGGTGGGGAGGGAGGGAGGGAGAGGGCTGCTGGGCGGGTGGTGGGGGCGGAGGACGTTTTCCCGATAGCCAGTCAAACAGAGAAATGGATGCGCCTGACACGGAGCAAACAAACATGGCCGCCTCTGATCTTCCGTCACTGTGATGTCAGCCCGTGGCAGTCGTCACACACTGCTGGGTGACCTCAGCTCTGACACCCCTATCGCTCCTCCATCACACCCTTCCCCCCCCCCCCCACCCCACCCTCGTCCACCTCCACATGTCTGCCCTCACCGGCTCACAGCTTTCGGCTACACAGTCCAGATATGGATTTCAAAGAAAACGCTGTGTATTCCTATTCAACTTAACGCAGCGCATGACAGCCTAGAAATGCTTTAAAATTCAGCCAAAAAATCACAAAAATCCAGCAGCAAAAGACTCATGTTTGGAGTAAATTCAAACAAATTCCAATATTTCTCTCCTTTTTTTTTTTTTAAATGCTAGCAGCAACCATCTACCCTCATTCCTCTGTCGTCTGCTGGCTCCGTCTTGTGCCAGCCGCGCAAATAGTCCACATGCCAGGCTCATTCTCCAATGTTTTTACTATTACCTGGCATGAAACTTATTTACTAAGCCAACAAACAGCCCCACATTGTCTTTTTTTTTATTTTTTATTTTTTTACTCAGCACACAAATTTAAAAAGGTGCAACATTTTTGTACTATATTTAGCGGAATTCCTACTGCATGTCCCAGAAGCTATTAGTGTCGTGTGACCTTCCTTGCCTACTTCCAGGCGTCTTGGCGGTTTGGTTTTATTGTGCTGAGACTGCCCGGCGTCTCCTGTCTTTTAGTGAGTTTAATCTGTATCGAAGTTTGATTAAAAGTCTGCAATCTCAACAAAAAGCCGCAAACTTTTTTCTTTTCTTTTTTTTTTTTTTGTAAACGGCGACTCCTGCGACTGTGCATAATGCAGGCAACTCTGCCACAGTTGCAGAGTTTTCACCGCTTCGGAGACCCTTATAAAACCAGAGCGTGAGTTTGCAGCGACTTCATCTGCTTTTGGTCATTGAGCGAGACACATCGCAGTGTCTTGCGGGTGTTGTGTGCTGCACGAGAAGACTTGTCACTGCGATATTTCTCGCTCAATGGCAAAATGCAAACAGAGCTGTGAAATCAGGCTGTTCTTGGCTTTTATAGGAGTTTCAAAGACGCTGAAAACTCTGTAACTGTGACGGAGTTGACTGTGCATTTTGCGCAGTCGGATAGGTTTTTGTTTTTTTTTAAATACACTGTCTTTGGCTTTTTGTTGAGATTGCAGACCTTTAAGTCCATATCTCTCTACAGTTTTCAAACAACGAACTACAGTGCTATGTTGACTGCCGGTAGTGTAGTGAATGGTGTGTAGAAATAAAGTAGCGTCTTCAGCCGGCGGCAGCAGGCTTTACTCTGCCTCGTCCTCCATTGAGCCATGCGGTCTCATACTCGGCGTACGTCTTGGGCGTCTCACAAGAGACAGATTTGAAACCTGAAATACTGAAATATTGTTCCTGCATTTGCCCGTCCCTTTTCTCTCTCCCCCCCCCCTCCTCCGCGCGCCTCCCCCATGCAAGAGAATTGTTTTCCGTAAGTGTTGTTGCTACAGCTTGCCCGTTAGTTAGGGTTTAGCGTCCCCGCCATAAGACAGATTGGACACGGCCCTAATGGGGGGTGGGGGGCGGGGGGGGAGAGGGACAAGAGGGACAGCTACCCTAACCAGCTGAACATGATTCAGTCCAGCCAGACTGCTACGCCTCTCATTTGATGTATCCTTGATTGTGATGGACCAGTGACACAAATAGATCCACTTTGTACAATCATAGTCAAAGGAACGACTGATGAAGTCCCGGGGAGGGGGTGGGGGGTGGGAGGGGGGTGTCACAAGTCCTTGGTGCAGTGGAAATGAGGAGTTTCAAGACGTTCTACCCATTCCCAGTGTGACTTGAGAAATTAATTATACGTGTACACGCCTTTGCTCTCTTACTGACTCAGTGTGGTCAAACTGGAATCTTGTCAAAACTCTAACAAGCTTCTGTCAGCGTAACCACCCCTGTATACGTACAGAACATTTTCTCTTCTGAACAGATCCACTCAGTGCATGCAAAAGAGTTTCTTTCGACGAGAAACGTTTTGTCCATGAAAATTGCGAGAAGAAAAAGAAGAAAATGGATGAAGACTCTCTGCCATCTAAACAAAGCTCTCCGAATTTGTCATCCATTGAGTTATTTTTCTGTTAGACATATCACCTTTGATCTTGCTCGTCCCCCCCCCCCAGCTCGTCCCCCCCCCCAACCCCTCCCCCCAACTCCCTTCTACTGTCCTCTCCGCCTTCCGCATTCGTCATTCATTCAGTTTTCTTTGTAGGGTATTACTGAACTTTATCACCTTTGATCCTCCTCCTAGCCCCCCCCCCCCCCCGACCCCCCTCCTCCCTTCCCCGACCCCCCCCCCCTCCTCCCTTCCCCGACCCCCAGATGCCTCCTCCTCCCTCCTACAAGCAACAAGACGAGCCAAGCAAGGACTGAATGATCGATGTCTGTGTTTACTACAGTGAAGGGGAAATTGGCGACCACATCTTTCAGGGACAAGGGGCGCTGTACCGCGTCTCCTTTTACTTTCTTCAAGATTTGCGGGCCTTAGATGGGCGGGAGTGCCAAGGAATTCATCTTCCAGTAGTGTACGAGGCTTTGGGTGGCGTTCACAATACGCTTAATGATGTTTTGTATGTGTGTGTGTTGTTCGGATTAGAATGTCTGAGGAAATCGGATTTACATTTCTGGACTGGATTAGTGTAATTCTGACGTATTTGTTTGTCTGATTTTCCTCGGTTTTGTTCGAGGTCGGTTGTGAAGACCAGAAAGAAGCTAGAAACGTTTGCTCTTTTTGATAATAATACTAGCAATAATGGACATTTATATAGCGCTTATCCTCAGTAAGCTCTAACTAAGTGCTCATAAAAGTTAAGAAAGAAAAAAAAAATGAAAATCATTTCGTCCTTTTATTTAATTTTACTGTGTAAGCGCGTAGATCTCACCGAAAACAAACGTTCGATAAGTAACCATTATTATTATTATTATTATTAAAAGTAGATTTACGTTCAACTCACTTTGGTACACACATGAGTCAACAATCAAACAAACAAGTAAGGACAAGCCAAACCTTATCCTCCTCTGCGGTTATCCTATCATCCAACCCCTCCCCCCCCCCCTCCTTTCTCCCCGTTACCTTCTCCTTCTGACCCCCCCCCCCCCTTCCCCCACTGATACACCCCCTCTCGCCATGTGTCATGTAGTCACGTAATGAATCACGGGACAGTTCCGAGTCACGACACGTATTTAGCACCGTCACAGAAACAGGACCCACTGAGAGATCGCGTGCAGGACGGCGCGTGCAGTAAGCTGATCTCGTCCCAAGACGTCTGTTGATGCAAGCAATCACAAGCGATTGTCGCTGTCGGGTCGAGTGCCTTGCCTCCCTTGCGAGAGCTTTACCTCCCTTGCAAGCCCAAGGAAGCGAAACGGCGGCCAAGTCTGGTCAAGTGGTAGCGGTCACAACGGGTTAATTTCTGACCACTCGAGCCCTGGTTTGCTCTCCAAGTCATTTGCCGGCGATTGAAGGAGCGAAGAATGCTCTCCAAAGCAGCCCCCGTCTATACCACCGTCTTCTCCGAGTTTGCGTGATTTCCTTCGATCTGCCGTGGTCCCTCATTCATTTCTGCCTCCATCGACAAGCAGCCCTTTGATGTCTATGACAGGGGCTTGACTCTGCTGCTGCTTCCACGTCACCCGCTCCTTTTTCTGAGAGTGGCGGTTCTCGAGAACCATTCTGACATCGGCTTGTAAATCTTTGCTCGGCTATCAGCCCCTCCGGTCTGCGGCCTTTGGCCCTCTTCCACCATCGCCATGAACCGTCTCCCGTCTCCTGTCTAACCCAAGGCGAGAGGGTGGTTGTCTGGGGACATGGCGTTTGGACAGCACACTTTCTTTTCGGAGTCGTCTTTCGGGGAAGCATCTCTTTGACGTTAGTAACCGACCTGAATGAGTGTTTATCAGGGATAGAAGTACACGCTTTAGGCATGCAGGGTTCTTCTTGTCTGCTGCTTGCGGCTACAATGTGTTCTTACTCGCTGTTTTTTTTTTATCTTTACGCAAAGAATTGAAAAATATACATTTTCCAAATACCTCTGCTTCCACTCCTTGTCAGCTTTCAAGCAATATAAATCTTCTTCGAATGGTCTTTTATACCTTTAGTTCTGTCAAAGTCTCAGATTTGGAAGGTAAAAAACTTTGTTCTATAACTGATTTAAACAGGATTGATTTTAAATTTATATATATACATCTTGTTTTACGGAATACCCTTTTTCAGTTTTAATGTCTCATTGACTTGGCCGAGAAAGACCTTGCTATGCCGCGACATAGTCTTTTTGCTTGACCGGCGTAAAACCCGAAATAACTAACGCACTAACTAACCCTCCTTGTCAGATTATCCAGTTCCCTCTTTATAAACGCCATTTCCCTTCCCGCTTCCGATGGCTGGTGGTGTCTAAGGACTTAGTGATTTATAAGTGGTGCTGTCCCTGTATTGTCACTTTCTCTCCTGAAGAAAGCTTTTAAGCCGGAACTTCTGGAGTAAATGTGCCCTGTCTGTTACCCGGCTTTTTTTTCTTTTCTTTTTTGCCCCAACTCTTTTTGCCAGCTCCAGTGGTGTTCCTCCCAGGTCGTGGGTGGAATCCACGGAGGGCTCGAAGGCTGGGACAATTTTTATTATGCATGATGATGGAGATGAGGATGATGGTAAGATGATGCTATGGAGGTCCATGTGGTTTGGGACTGCGGGACAGGGCCGCATTCCACGCTTCCTGTCATAAATATCCCGGCGTTCACCAGGCCCGGGAACTACGGCACCTGCGGTGCCGGCCGTGTAATCATCCACATCATAAGACGTGTCATACCAAGGGAAGCACCCCCAAAGTCGCACCCGTGAAGTGGGTGAATCTCGGCTATGTGGCAACAGCCTCCCCATTGGGCCCATAGCACACCCGCTCTGGGTAGGAGCCGACCTAGGTAGGAAAAATCCCGCTTGTCTCGGCTGGGATTCGAACCCGGGTCTCCCGGTCCATGGTCCGAAGTGCTAACCACTACACTACGGGGGCCGGTGTTACCCGGCTTTATTCGTGTTTAAAACCCTTTGGTATTTAGATGTTAGCATTGACAATCTAGTGTTATAGCAGCTAGGCTATCAATGCCTGCTTCTCCGGTGAGAAAAGAAATAAACACATAAAAAGCAACAAGAAGAGAGACAATCCCCCCCCCCTCCAAAAAAACAAACAAAAACCCAACAAACAAACAAACAACAAACAAACAAACAAAACAAAACAAACAAAACAAAAAAAAGAGCAACAATAAACAACAAACAAATAACAACAACAAAGCAGCAAACGTCCAAACAACAACAAACAACGAAACAACAAACAAACAACAACGAACGAACAACGGCAACAAACAAACAAATAACAAACAAACAAATAACAAACAAACAAATAACAAACAAACAACAACAACAACAACAAAACACCTTGTGCCATCAAACTAACCTAAACTTCAGTCCGTCACTTACCCTCTTTCAGCTCTTTGGCATTACGAGGAAAGCCCTGGCACAAGGAAGTGACTCTATGACGAAAGGATCCCAAGTAGCTCAGCGTGTCCCTGGCGGCGATCCTAGCGACTTATCCCGAAGAAAGCCCTTTGCTCTCCAGTGGGCCACTCAGATATTCTAGTTGTGTTTTGGGCCGCATGTTTTTTCTTGGAACTACAGGCAAATTATCGACGTTCACATGTGGCCGCCAATGCAGGAAAAGCCACCGAAAGGGCAGGCTGCCAGGACGGAATTTAATCACTAGCTTCAGCCTTCATAAGTCAGAAACAGGAGGGGGGGGGGGGGGATTTAGTAGGCAGGGCTGAGGCGAAAGATAGGGGTTGCAAGGGAAGGTGGTTGGAATTAAGTGAGGGAAGGGGTGTGATCGAGTAGGCATGAAGTATCGATGTATCGAATCAGTGTGGTATGAAATCTGGGCAACAATGAGGGTGGGTGGGTGTTTGGGGGTTTAACGTCCTTTTCCACCACATAGGGTGATATCAAAGACGGGGCAACGATGAGTTAGTTAGTTAGTTATTTAGGGCTTAACGCAAGCAACACAGATTATTTCGCGGCTAGGGGCAACGATGAAAAAGCCAGCACAAATATTTGGCCCCAGCCGGGATCGAACTCACGACCCGAGCATTAGAAGTCCAACGCTCTACTATTCGACTGCCCCGGCTCCCCGGGCAACAATGAAGACTTACAATAAGTAAGTAAGTTCTCCCGTGTCACCTTTACACCATTGTCATGCTTCAGATAGTTAGTACGTCAGTAAGTCCTCCCGTGTCACCCGTAGACCATTGTCATGCTTTTGAAGCTGTCAACGGAGATAGAATTGGGCATGTGGCCAGGTGGGATTGTGCTCATAATCCTGTTTGTTCATCGGGAATCTGCTGTTTTGTAAGAGGGGACGAGCAAAGGACCACTCCGGGCACACCCGACAACAACAGCAACAATAGTACAAAAATTTATTAACTTATCGGGTCGCTTCGCCATTTGAAATCACAATTTTAACCTGTGTCCACGCGGGCTGTTGCCGCCACCACCATTCACAGTAAAGTCTGATATGCTCGTTCTTCTTTCCTTTCTTCTTCTCAGCCGCGACTTAGTCTTTGTGGCTTGCGCGGCTTTAAGCCCTAAAAACTCACTCACTCACTCCTTTCTTCTTCCTGCTCTCTTCTTCTTTTTCTTCTTCTTTTATTTATTTATTTGTTTTTTTTTCCCCACGTCTTTACACTTCAGTCCAGTTTTTTTCCACGTCAATTTCTCCGCCATGCTCAGTCTTTGTAAACTGGTTCAGATGAGCACGTGTAGAAGTTTTTGCTTGTTGTGCTCTCTTTCACTGTATTACTATTTGCTGCTTGACGGTGATCCATGAATAAAATGTTTAAACCAACAGCAACAATAACAATAATAATATGTTTTAATAACAACAACAACAATAATAATAATAATAATAGTTAATTATTTAGGGCTTAACGCCACGCAAGCAACAAATAATAATAATAATAAAGTGCCCTGAAAAACAAAAGCAAGCTGCTTTTTTTCACCCAGGCACATGCGTATTCGAGCCATGAACATGTTGCTATTGTCTTTCCAAAAGATTTTCTAGTTCGCGGCTTCAGATCGTCTGTCGTTATTTCTGACAGCTCGTATGTCGAGATGGATTCTGCTGCATCGCATGGTGGAATAATTGGTACGTTCATCAAACTGTCCCAATAACTTTATTTCTTGATGCCTGCACAGATACGCACATCATGTCTACTCCCTTTGGACTTCTCAAGCGTCAGGATTTGACACAGGGGAATGTCAGTGATTGATGCCTTTTTGAGTTATGATTGCTGTTATATAGTTACATTATTGAAGGACCTGTTCAGTTGCGCAAGACATGAAGACCCTAAGTGTAATTTATAGCCTACTGTCGCCCTATTGCAATTTTAAACGACGCTCCTTGATAAAAAAAGATGTTTTGCGTATCGTATTTTAATAACAATAATAATAATAATTATTATTATTATTAACTAGCTGCAGTTGGTCACTGCCAGTCCACAGAGAGTATGAAAAATGAAGAGGCTATGGGCAAGCTGACTTTTTATCTGCACAACAGGCCACGCTGCAGTTTTACGTGGGCCTTTGTTCCACTTCGTCTTGTTCAGATTGAATGCGTTCTTCTAAACTGACGACACCGCAAGAGGCTGTGCGCGAGAAACAATTTCCAGCAATTGATCCAAAACGGTTTGTGCGTCACAGTTTTCTGTAGCGGGGTTCTTCCAGTTTTTGACACCGGTCCCTCGTAACACAAAGAAACAATGTTCCTGAACAGGTCACTCAGTCTGGAAGCCATTTATCAAATGTGGCATTTATGGTGGAGGAAATCGCTTGCAGGCCTGTATAATTCGATTTTGGCATCTACTGCTCTTGTATTATCGAACAGTTTTCTGCCAGCTCGGGGAAAGGCAGCCGCCCCTATGTCACATCGAATTTTGTAGTTCTTTACGTATCAGTGTGTGTGTGTGTGTGGGGGGGGGGGGGGGGAGTAGGCCTACTGAACTTTTACATTTTGCGGACGGTGGGTTCGTTTATTTGAAAGAAGAGCCCCCCAAAAAGTCCCAATTAACTTTCGTTGTGTGTGTGTGTGTGTGTGTGTGTGTGTGTGTGTGTGTGTGTGTGTGTGTGTGTGTGTGTGTGTGTGTGTGTGTGCGGCAGTGTGTGTGTGTGTGTGTGTGTGTGTGTGTGTGTGTGTGTGTGAGAGAGAGAGAGATACAGACAGACAGACAGACAGACAGAACAAACTTTATTTTTCAACAAAAAGATACGATGGTTAATTTTTAGTCTGCTGGTGCTACAAAAGAAAAGATCCACGAGAGAGAGAGAGAGAGAGAGAGAGAGAGAGAGAGAGAGAGAGAGAGAGAGAGAGAGAGAGAGAGAGGCATAATTATCTTCATCAGTCTCAAATCTGACACAGTTCAGCTTTGTTTTCTTTTTCTTCCCGTTTAACACTACCAATAAAACACATCACGTGCCATTTCTTTCCGGGCAGAAACTCCGTTAGATTCTTGGCATGTCGATTCCATGATACTTACTGCACAGCAGATAATCGTTAAAACAACGCAAAACAAAGTTCTAAATCACGAAATGCCACAGCCATGTTTTTAAATGTAACCGTCCACCATTGTTTTGGAAAAAGCATGTGTTCCAGGAAAAGCTCCGTCAGCATGCGTGTTTACGTGCTTCTCTTTGTCTGCTTCTCCTATCCTTTTCTTCTTGCTTTTTTTTTTTTTTTGCTTACATTTCAAACCAAGCGTGACTGATGTCAGATTCCACTATTTAATGGGCGGTTTTTTTCATTCTTTGTTTCTTTGTAGTTTAGCAACGGCAAGGGAAATATGCCATTTATGCCAAAACATTTACCGGCGGTAAAAAAAAAAAAAAAAAACCAACAAAAAAAAAAAAAAAAAAAACTCAGTCTACCTGTCTGACCGTTAGTATGCCTAATCTGTCTGTCTGTCTATCTGTCTCTCTCTCTCTCTCTCTGTGTGTGTGTGTGTGTGTGTGTGTGTGTGTGTGTGTGTGTGTGTGTGTGTGTGTGTGTGTCTCTCTCTCTCTCTCTCTCTCTCTCTCTCTCCGTCTTTGGCATTATTTTTAAAACTCAGTTGGAAAGGTGTTATGCTGAATACAAAGGTTATATATGTATATGATGGATTCGATTATATACGGGACAAATATCTTGAGGACTTAGGGCTTATTTCGTCTGCTCCGGAGGGGCTCTCTCTCTCTCTCTCTCTCTCTCTCTCTCTTGCAACGGCAAGTTTGCAAACTGGCGTAACTTTTTCTGTCAAACCTCTTACCGTTGAGAAATAAAGTTTCATCATCATCATCATCATGATCATCAATATCATCATCATCATCTCTCTCGCGCGCGCGCGTGCTGAGGTGTAAGGATTCAAAATTGCGCATGATTTCAAACACAACTCCAGGTCAAAGAGGCCGAGCAGTAGAAAGATTCAGGCCGGTGTTATATTGGACGCTGTGTATCAAATGCCGTCAAAACACGTGCACAGTATTTGGAAAAACAACGCCGAATACAGTCCGAAAATATCCGCCGACAGAATAGTTAAATCAAATCGCATAATCTGCACTTCTGGTGAACGAAGAGAGCTAAATATAAACTGTTTTTACCGCTGAGGAAACAAGCTCGAAATGGCTTGCACACGCGAGAGACAGAACAGTATACACATCAGGTGTAAATGTCACACACCTCTTTGTTTGGCAAGCAAGATTATCAGCCAAAAGTTCAAGCAAGCACACACACACACACACACACACACACACACACACACACACACACACACACACACACACACACACACACACACACCAGACGAACCACATCTCCTATTGCCGATAGGGAAAGTACATGTCAGGGGCGTAGGAACCACGGGGGCCCTGGGGGCCCAGGCCCCCGTTCGATTTTTGAAAGGGGGGCCCGAATATCTTTGGGCCCCCCTTGCTTTTGATAAGAGGAGAGGGGCCCACCAGTGGTGGGGCCCCCCTGCTCTGCTGTCGCAGGACACAATCCTTGCTAGTCAACACACACACACACACACACACACACACACACACACACACACACACACACACACACACACACACACACTTCTTCACCCCGGCCGTATGGCTCACCCGACTTAGTGGGCCCCCCTTCTTCTCAGCATCTTCCTACGCGCCTGGACTTTTATCAGACACTAAACAGGACTTGGTTGGCAATCCTCTGTTTGCTGGTGTTTCTAGTGATTAAGTGGCAGGACTGGATAGCTTACGTAATGTTCCAGATCCCACCAGGCCATTTGCCGTCGGAGTCCTGTTGTATATCCAACTGCTTTCATTTATTGTTAGGGATTTTCGGAAATTCTCATGAGCGGAGCTGTATGGGTTTTAGACTGAAAGGCCGTTCTTGAACAGATCTCTGCAGTCTGGGCATTTTTTGTCAGTCAGTAGCCAGTGTTTTGAATAAAAATGATTTTAACGCCGTCCACAGGGCGGTGTCATATAAGCCGGATCCAGGAGTTGATTATATTTTTTTCTGTTGGTCAAAGAATTCAAATGCGGCACGGGGCCTCTAAAGGCCTATAATTATATTCCTTATTATCCTAAGACATCATAGTCACCCTATATACAACGTTGTTTGGTTTTGAATAACATTCTTGTTTACCAACAAATCAACACAATTTTTGCTGGGCAAATAGCCGCATACCTTATGGACAAAGTCATGAAATTTCGTGGATGTGCATTGAAAATTGACAGAGTTGTGATCTTTGAATGACGGTGTGGGTTTTTTTTTTTGTTGTTTTTTTTACCCACGACGTACGGCGAATGCTAAAAATGCTTCAGTCTAGCACAGACTGTTCGAGGGCACGTACCTGACAGGATCTTTAAAAAACTGAATTTCTCCTTTCCGCTCAGGGCCTCACTGGTGTAATACAAGTCTACTTTCTGTTTAGACCAGAAAGCCAGTTAACTCACATCTTTTCGCGTCACTTGTGTCTCAAATTGTTTTATCAGCCGTCTCTTGCAGCGGACCCTTTGCACCTACGTTCAGAACAGTATAGAAGCTTCTTGTTTCTTTTCTTACAGTCCAGCCATCACTCAAAACGCAAAAAGAAGCTTATTTGTTAAGGCACCTGCCATGAGGTTTGGGAACAGCGTGATTAGACATGTGTGTGTACACGGTTGTGCGTGCGGCGGTGTCGGAAGTTTGTGAAAACTGTGCACACGACACGCACTGGTAGTTAAAAGATTATCCAGCCACCTGTTAGGACGTCTGTGAAAACAAATTTCAATTGACGTGCGTTTCTTGGTGGTATCTTGTGATGCTGTGATTTGCCCACCGAACTGTGCAAGGGGGTGGGGGGGAGGGAGGGAGGGGGGAGGAACTATCTGTATCGACGATGGCTCCGTGGCCGGGTGCGGGCAAGGGCGTTCGTTCGCCAAACACACACATACTCTCTCTCTCTCTCTCTCTCTCACACACACACACACACACACACACACACACACACACACACACACACACACACACACACACACACACACACACATCTTCCATCCGTCAAACCCCTTCGATCCAAAGTAGATCTAGTAAAACTGTGACAGAAGTATACGGCAAGCGACTACTAAAAACTCAGTACAACAAACAAACAAACAAACAAAAAACAAACAAAAAACAAACAAACAAACAAAATCACCAAATAATTATGACTGATCCCCAGCCACATTTTTGTTTGTTTGTTTGTTTGTTTGTTTGTTTTTGTATTTTTTAACCTCTTTCCAGTGTCTTCCTTTACCCTTCTGACAAAAGTGGTAATTACCTCCCTTCGAAATACCATATGAGACGAACGAACGGACGAACAAACCGATGGCTGTGTTCTTGTCCCATTCAGACAGCACATAGTAGAGTCTTACACGTAGCCGCCTAAAAAGAAATGGGTCCCGGGACACGAGCAGATCTTGCAGCCCGCAGTGCTATAGTGTGAGATGGGCGGAGATTATGAGCACAGACAGTGGCCCGAGGGTGGGGGGCGAGGGTGGGGGGCGAGGGTGGGGGGCGGGGGGAAGTGGGTGATGGGAGTAGGGTTTACGGTGGGTGGGTGTCAAGGACGGTCTACGCTTGCACTAACACGAATACCACAAAACCCGTTTTCTAGTCCTACACGCAATTTCTTCTCTGCGAGATTCTAGAATCGATAGTTACATTTTGTCAGACTCACTCCTAATCCGGACGAGTTGGTCTTTTCTGCATGCATCATCTCCAGGCGTACATCACGAACTGAAAACCAAGTCGACAAAGAGAGGGTCCCCCAAAAATGAAGTGCCAGTCATATGAACGCTCCATTCTGTTACCGCTGACTGAGAGCAGGAGTCTATGACATGCGCTAAGAGATCGAAAGTCGTCACTTGTGTGTCGTTAGCACGGGTATATATTCTGTATAACCATGCACGCAAGAGTAACTGTTCTTCAACGGCTCTTTTGCAAAGGAGATAGATCTGGGTTTTTGTGTCGTCTGCGCGATGGAGAGAAAGCAAATATTGACAGCTGCTGAAACCGCCAGGTGTTTACAGGCATGGGTAGTGAGGAAGGGTCTGGCGAAGTTATGATGATTTGGATGATAATTCTGAGCCAGAAACTGACCCCCCCCCCCCTCCCCCCCCCCAAAAAAAGGAAGACCCATCTGGCGGTGAGTGCAGTGTAGCAAGTGAAACTGAGATTCCTTGCAAGGTTAGATTTCCGAAACTGACTAGATGCATGCATGGCGAAATCAGCAGCCTTGGGTAAAGTCGTTCTTGTGTTTGAGGAATGTTAGAGACAGTTAGTTAGTTAGTTAGTTAGTTAGTTAGTTAGTTAGTTAGTGAGTTTGGGCTTTACGCCTCGCAAGCTACAAGACTATTTCGCGGCAAAGCGAGATCCCTTTATGCCAGGCCATAAGAGACACTTGCGGCTATCGGGACTGAGGGTCAGCCAGACGCTGATTGGCTACAACCTCTTGCTTCCCTTGTAAAAGACGGAACACAGTCGCGAGACCTCACAACCACAGCTGCATTTACTTTCGAAGCGATTGGTTGCTGACGACAGACCGAAACATGACAACAGACTGACATTGCCACATGATTTAAGTGTTTTGTGCTTCGCTGGACCGGAAAGGTTGTTGTTGTTGTTGTTGTTGTTGTTGTTGTTGTCGTTGTTGTTGTTGTTTTTAAGGTTTATCGCTTTGAAAGTAAATGCAGCTGTGGTTCTGAGGTCTCGCGACTGTGCTCCGTCTTTTACAAGGGAAGCAAAAGGTTGTAGCCAGTCAGCGTCTGGTTGACGTCCTCCCGATAGCCGCAAGTATAAGATTATACTATTATTATAGTACATGGGTAGAATGAACGTGCAACACTCCCATCAAGCCAAATTTAAGCTAATAAATTAATGATGATTTTTTTAGTGAGGCCACTGGTGCGCAACCTCGGCGGCCCTTACTTAATTGAGTTAAGGGGAGAGGTATATGAACACTGCACGAAGACTGACAACTATAACCAGTTATTTTCCGTGTACGTACAGTTTAATAACTCACGTCCGACGTGGCACGATAGATTGACCACTCCCTTGTTTTCTTTCGGCTGGAACTTACACCGTTCACAGCAGCCCCGTAACATTGCAAGGACAGTTGACAATAATAATAATAATAATATAGGCGCTTTACCCAATTTCATGAATCGGGTCAAAGCGCACGCTCACGTGAATCACACACATTTTCTCACACACCGGACATAAACACATTACAATCACGTGGTGCGAAGGGTCAACTCAGCTACAATATCAAGATTAAAAAAAAAACAAAAACAACAGTATAAGACAAATCGTCCGAGACAAATGTAGGTCAGAGAATACTCATAGCTTACAAAGGGAATTTACATAATTACTAGACAACCAATATCTTTTAAGCACCCAAGCCCGACCACCCCCTGATGCTCGGGTCGTGAGTTCGAATCCCGGCTGAGGCCAAATATTTGTGCTGGCCTTTTTTCTCGTTGCCCCGTCTTTGATATCACCCTTACGCGGTGGAAAAGGACGTTAAACTCCCAAACACCCACCCCACCCACCCACCCCCTGCCCGCTATATGTTAAGACTACGCCACTGCACACCAGTAGCAGCCACTTCATGCCACTACTACGCAAGGCGTGGGTCTTCCCCGCTAGGCCCCAGACCGCTGTAGATTACGTAATAGTGGCTTTTGTGATCTAAAGATTTCAAGTAAAATTGCAATTTTTGCATGGGCTTTCAAGGGACAGCCACTGCCGATTCAAGCAGACGGCATACCAGCCCTTGAGGCTATAAACTCTTATGGATAGAAACTATGTAAGTTTACAGAAGGGACCGGGTGCGCTGAATGTAGTTTAGATCAATAACCAGACATGGGACCTCCAGCCCTCTCTGCTCTCCTTCATCTTCGTCCTCAACTGACAGGCGGGGACCCGCGCTGTTACGCGCCAGGCGAGAGGTCCCGCTTCTCCTGCAGTGCCGGGGTGCAGTGGCCTGCATAGAGATCAGACTCGTAAAACAAATTATACGTTGCTACGTTGCATCAAATTCGCTGTGGACCGTGTAGACTGACGATGATGGTTGCAGACAGAACGTGCTTTTGCCGGATAGTACTCCGGGGAAAACCTTTTGTTGATGTTGTTGTTGTTGTTGTTGCTGTTGTTGTTGTACGTTTGTTTGTTTTTGTTTTTGTGTTTGTAATCTTGAGGTTGTGTTCTTTTTCTTGTGTGTGTGTGTGTGTGTGTGTGTGTGTGTGTGTGTGTGTGTGTGTGTGTGTGTGTGTTTTGTAACATTGTGTCATGGACTTTATCAGTACCAGTAAGAGAATGGAGAAATACAACTTCCTTTGAGCTTGCGGTCCGTTCCTGACCAGACTGGGACTCAGCCTTTCCTGAAGAAACTGGGTCTCTACAAATCTTCTAAAAAAATAATAGCCACCGACCAGTGCCGTCCAGCTGGTCCTCCGCCCCGCAACCAAATCACGTCGTCTGCTCAGTACGCGGTACACTTCTATAGCAACATGCATATACGCCAGCCAGAGTCATCACAATGATTCCATGGCTATACTGTGACCCCAGTGACTGTGTCTGATGCACTGATAAAGCACATTCGATCTGATGAAACGTTTTCCACACGATGTTGTACGCTTGCCATACGTATTTAGACTTTAAAGGATACGGTTAGTTAGTTAGTTAGTTAGTTAGTTAGTTAGTATGCACGACGCATGTAGCATCCAGAAGGAAGTACTGGCCGACACCGACAGCAGTGGAAACCAAGCTGTACGGCACCCTGGAGGAGCTGCGACGGACGGCAGCCTTCATCGAGAACACCGGGCTGTTCATCTAACGACAGGCGAACAAGGAAGAAGAAGTTACTTAGTTACTTAGTTATTTAGTTAGTTAGTTAGTTAGTTAGTTAGTTAGTTAGTTAGTTAGGGCTTTACGCCGTGCAAGTAACAAAAACTATTTCGCAGTTCAGCTAAGTCTCTCTCTGCCAGGTCATTACAAATAAAAGGCTCGCGAAAAAACTGGACGTGTATATATTAAAAATCTGTGTGGTTTCAATGAGAGACAAGTTCCAAGCCTTTATAAAAACTAAGCATGGAGAAGTCGGTGCGAGTGCATACTATATTGGAGAGTCTATATTTTATGAAACAAATTTGACTTTCAAAACATTAAAGACGCTGTCAGGGGGAACGTCCCTGAACAGCACCTTCAATGAACTGGCACAATAATGCTTGTCACGGATCTCAGCAAGATCCGTGCATGAGACTGATTAAAATATGTTCCACCGACTGTGAACGGCATATGACACGGAACACACCAAGGGGGATCCACCCCTTACAGGATACGGCGATAAAATATACTAAGGCTATGTGAACAGACTGTCTGTCAGACCTGCCTCTGCACTTTCCTGAGATTGTGAGTCAGTCTAGATCTCAAAATAGAAATGAAGACGAGGGATTCAGACCTCAAGTGAGGTTATTTGTAACTGTGTGAAGAAGGTACATTAGCATAGAAATGTGGAGATGAATGTCCGATCGTTAAAGCGCCTTGTGCCGACATTAGAGATAAGCCAGACAGGTGAACATGGTGCCTAGATAGCAAATTAGGTTTTCTTATCTTGATTTACTCCCACTCCGTGCTGACTGATTCCACCTACCACCCCCACCTCCCTCCTTCCCTAACCTCTGCCCCCGCTTACCTCTCTTGCTTTCTAGATGTGGAGAGCCTTCTGCACTTCAATGCTTTCCATAGGCTTTTCCTTCTGAACTGGACTTTTTGTAATAATACCTTTTTCACCTTTTCTGTAGTCTAGATTGTGTATCCGTTTTTATATTTGCTTATGATGTAATGATGTCAGCTCCAATAAAATGCAAAGAAGATTGACGAAACAATGCCAGCATTTCGTCGAATTGATGCGACCACCGAATTAGATTGAGAGAGAGAGAGAGAGAGAGAGAGGGGGGGGGGGAAATCTGCCTGTACAGTCTTGACTCTTTCCTTAGCGGTTAAAACGAGAAATCTTGGATAGTACCGTCTGTTCTTTGATCGTCTACAGAAACCATCCCCTGAGCTTTGGCGAAGAGGTTGATGGGTAATGGATCAGAGAAAAGGCAGTAGTCACATGGGACCTGATGTTTTAACTGATTCGTCATTCGATTTCTTGAAGAAGTTCCTCTTTTCGTGTTCGTGGTTTGTGTGTGTGTGTGTGTGTGTGTGTGTGTGTGTGTGTGTGTGTGTGTGTGTGTGTGTGCATTCAAATGCGTTATGCCTGTGCATGCATGCGTGTGTGCGTATTCTATTCTTTGGCAGAGCACCCTAAGAAAAAAAAAATTGCCGACAAGAATTTTGTGAAGGAGCGCAACAGCCAAAGTTCAAGACTGAGAAATGAAAACTCGCCCACACTTAGCCTAACAAAAGGTCTATTTTCCTCTGAATAGCAGTAACGCGTTAGCGGCAGGAATAGCACTACATCGATCAGCTCCACGCTGTAATCAAAACGATTTTGTATGAGGAGGAAAAGTTTGTAAGGAAATGGTCTTAGGGCATCACGCATTGATCACACGGTCGTTTGTTGCCGATAGGATGAGAGAGAGAGAGAGAGAGAGAGAGGTTTTTGTATGGAAGCCTATGGCAAAGACTGGGATGCATAGTGTATTCAGCTCTCCAAGCATCCTTTTTTGTAGAGTGTCCTCGCTTTTAGGGATAGAGGACGAGTTGGAAGATCTATCCTTTTCACTTTTCATCCTTTTCAATTCCCCCCCCCCCATCAAACCACCACCACCACCACCTCACATTCTCCCCCATCATCCTCTCTGTGCCCTTGTGGTCTTTCTGCCAATCCCCTCCCCCCCTCCCCCCCCCCCCACCAAACCAAAACCAAAGACGCTTTTAGTGAGGCTCAGTTGGTACAGTTCGCCCGTTAGGGGGTGCAAATGCATACCAGTCAATTCCGTCGATATTTCGCATAAAGGAAAGTCGTAGAACGAAGTCAGCGGCCACGTGACTTCACTTCGCCTGACCCCGGAGTACATTACGTTTGCACCCCCCTCCCGCGTTGCGGGGATACAGTGGCCCCCGTTAGTGGACGACTGGAGTTTATTTGCCCCTCCTGCGCATGACTGGTATACATTTGCACCCCCCTAACGGGCGAACTATATCAACTGAGCCTGTCTGTCTGATCTTTCGTCTTCTCCGACACAGACAGAGAGACAGACAGACAGACAGACAGACAGACAAATGCGCACGGCTTCTCAACAGAAGTATGACTGGAGTAAGCCACCAGAAGCGGTTCGAGTGACTCTAGGATCTAGCGAAAATTGACATGCGGCTTGACAGAGAAGATCAAGCTTCAGAAGACGCATTTCAGTCAGGCGTTTCTTTCGAAATCCAAAATGCTACCCATTTTTTGTATAGGCCTGCTTTGTGGGAATCCGTGATTTATGAATGAAAAACTACGCTGAAAGCAAGAAGTTTGTGTTCCCACACACAAAACGTGTGCGATATTGCTGCTTATCTTACTGCTGTCGAGTCTGCCGCTTATCCTGGAAGCGTGGTGTGTAGTTCCTGGCAAGGGATACGTTATATATTGATATCATCTACCATCCGGATGTTTATGAACGTTGTTTTTGTGCTCTCTCTCTCTCTCTCTCTCTCTCTCTCTCTCTCTCCCCAACTCTCCTCCTTTCTTGTTAGGTACGGTTGACTAGCGAATGACAGCTATATCTGTCAACATTACTTTTTACGTGAATTTCAATCGTTTCTTTGTATTTTTTGTTTGTTTGTTTGTTTCTTTCCCCTTGTTTTTCTTTTTCGTCTGAGGTGCGTTTAAGATATTGTCGGTTGTCCCGCCTATTTGTTTAGTGTGCGTGCGTGCGTGCGTGCGTGCGTGCGTGCGTGCGTGCGTACGTGCGTGCGTGCGTGCGTGCGTGCGTGCGTGTGCGGCTGCGTGAAAATTTGGCGGGAAATGGGATTGGGTGGAGGGTGGAATCTAAAAAATAAAAATAAAAAGGGGGGGGGGGGGGTAGGGTTACGTGCGTAGGAGGACTTCTGCATTAGGCATGTTTAGCAGGACTTCGTAAGGAGGTCTTCGCTGAGCAGCGTAACCCATTTACATGTTAATAGGCAAGTTAATAGGTACCATAGCTAATCGCAGGGCGTTCAGTTAGCCGCTCGCGGCCTCTGCCGAGTGAGCCTAAATTACATGTAAATGTGTTACGCTTCCGTCTCAACCAAAATTATTCTTCCTTACGAAGTCTTACTAAACATGCCTATTTTCCTATACTGGCATACGGACTTTTTTTTTTTTTTTTTTTTAGTTGTACGGAGATAGTTAAGATGTCGTCGACTTGTATCTTCTTAG
>JACVVK020000113.1:1187500-1212500 GCA_018292915.2 Batillaria attramentaria | reverse complement strand
TGCAGCGGTCCCGGTGTCACAGGATATTTCGGAACCGGACGAATGGAAACCACTCCGATTTATCCTGGCCCTGGTGGCAGGATTTTTCGGAACCATTCCGATTTATCCTGACTCTAGTGACTCAGGTGCGGGATAAATGGGATTGGTTCCGAAATATCCTAGGATTTTTGGGAACCGGTTCCGATTTATCCTAGTTCCGAAATATTCTACGACACCGGGCGTATCGGGGAAGACACACGCCTTGTGTGATAGTGGTTTGAAGTGGCTACTACTAGTGTGTAGTGGTTTCGTTCTTTTTAACAAGTGTTATCATATAGTGGGCAGGACGTGGTCGGGCTCAGGCTCCCAAAAGTTATCTCCCGCTAGAAATCCGGGCTGCTTCCCCCAGGGGAAGCGCGTCGCCGCGGTGCAGCGCCACCCAACCTATTTAAAAAAAAAATTCAAAAATCAAAATTCAAAAATAAATTTATTTAGTCTATTTTGTATGTCATTTTTATTTATTTATTTATTTTATTTTTATTTTTTTTTTGGGTGGGGGGGGGAGAAAAGTCGGAAGACCCGGATAGAAACCCCCGATGAGCAGCCCGGTAGCCAGGAAAAACCGGGTATCACATGATTATCACAATTCGACCTGAGATGAAACCAAAGGTTTGCGTGACACTGGTGACTGACGGTCGTTGAGTAGCCGCGCGCACCTGCTAAGTCGGGCGCGCTGACCTGTTAGACCACAACTCAACCAAAAATAAACGATTGGCTTCTCAACCCCAGTTTCGAACTCGTGGTCAAGGACAATCACTCTTATGCGCTGGAAAGAAAGTCGTTACACACGCAAACGACGAACCAGTCAAAGCACCTATTAAAACTTCAAAAAGCGTTGTAGGTCGAAGGACACAAACATACAGTACAGGGCCTCAAAATGCCTAAATATTCCTTATCAGGCATCATAGTCCTCCCTACAAAATTTAATGCTTCAGTTTAGAAACAATTACTACCATGAACAGACCAAAGTCACGCACCTGACAGGGGTTTAAAAAAAAAAAGACTGTCTCCTTTCCGCTGAGGCCTCACTGGAGTAATGCACGTCTACTTTCTCTTTAGGCCTGGGAGGCAGTTCACACAAATCCGCTTACCTCACTTGTGTCCGAACTCTGTGCAGTCCCAGCTTCCCTGGCAGCTTGCCTCTTTTTTGTGACCGCCTGCCAGGCACTTTGACCTACATAACACAAAAATAACGAAGATTACGTTTTTCATGACAACGAAAATCACTACAGACTAGCACACTAGCCAAACAGGGTACCTCAAATAAACACAAAACATGACCCCACGGTCAATTTGTGTCTTTACGCCTGCACGACTGTGGCCTCCACACTATGACACAAGAACAACCCGTGTGTTTGCTCAAGTCAAAAGATGGGAACCAGAAGACGACAGACATGTAAGCAATTTGGCGTTTACACCCTGAGTGCAAAGACGTGTTCATTATCGAACGCCGAGCTGAGGAAATCTAGAGGAGGCACTTGGCGATGATAGGAAATTAATTTACGGCGCTTTCACTCCGTTCCTTTCGATGGATTTCTCTGCTTACAGATTAATTTGTCGGCGGTGTAGTCGTTCGTAGATCAACGATTGGCAGTCATGAATTGGTTTCTGGAGAATCTCCCCCCCCCCTACCCCTCCCGTTTCTCTCTCTAGAGAGCGAGTAATTTTTCTTTAGAGTAATTTTTCTTTATTTTTGCCATTGTCAGTTTTTCTTTCTTCTTCTTTTTTCTTGTGTTTTCTTTTATCTTGTCACTGATTGTGGTCTTTTGTTGTTGTTGTTGTTGTTGTTGTAGCAACAGCTGATTGAAAATTAATCAGTGTTTGGTTAAATCACTTCCGTTGGAAAATCAAGTTCGTTCTCTCTCTCTCTCTCTCTCTCTCTCTCTCCGCTTGTCTGTATTTCTGCCCTACGTCTGTCCTACATCTTTCCTATATATATCTGTCCTGCATCTGTCCTATATGTGATCTACATCTGTCCAATGTTTGCCTCTCTCTCTCTCTCTCTCCCTGTGTGTGTGTGTGTGTGTGTGTGTGTGTGTGTGTGTGTGTGTGTGTGTGTGTGTGTGTGTGTGTGTGTGTGTGTGTGTGTGTGTGTGTGTGTGTGCGCGCGTGCTCCAGCGTATCTTCACCGACGAGCACGCGCGGATACGTTAAGCATGAATTTCACAAGGCATCTTTCCTAAGCCTTAAATAAACCGCTTGTCGGAATAAACCTCTTTCTTGGAATCCGACACTAAGTGCTTTTAGCTCGTTGCCTATTTGGACCCTAAAGCGTTCTATTTTTCTGCCATCACTGACGTAAATTAATCCTAGATGCGATAGCGTGGGGCCGACTGGGAGAGAGAGAGAGAGAGAGAGAGTGACGCGTCTGGCCACAGAATCAAGTTTTTTAATTTCCTGATCAGAAGAGGTTGGGGCAAAGTCGACGAGACAGAGCCTAGTCTGATGAATTGGTATTTCTCCAGTGGGCGAAAGCAAGAGTTTTATAGGAGATGAGAAGGACTTTAGCACGAGTGTACAGTACGTACACACGCCCACACACCCACCCACCCACCCACACACACACACACACACACACACACACCCAGAGGGAAACGGTAGCCTGGATACACAATCATGACATAACTTTCTGTAGTCAAAACCGAAGTTACGGAGTAGATACATGTCTAAATCGTAGGACAAATTTAACGAGAATTGCCACCAGATTAAGAAAACTGAAAAAAAAAGAAAAAAAAACAGCCTTCAAGACCACGGCTTGGAAAGGTTTTGGGACCAAAATAAGATGGCACACATGTTTTCTGTGGTCCTCGCTCTGCATTCTAAGAGCCAATGAATCGAGGCTTTACCGCGAAACATCCGGGTCCTTGTCGCTTCCTGTTGTTTCCGTTCGCAGACATCCGTCGCCATCTGGTGGGTGGTTTGTCAGTCAAGATTTGTATCCCTTTGTAAAGGCTTCGGCTTCATATATATGTATTGATTATTTTCTTCAGCTTTCTTTTCTTCTTCTTTTTTTTTTTTTTTTTTTAAATCTGTTTCACCTCTCAGTTAGAACATATGGACCATTTTACTGAAAATTAAAAAAGTGCTAGCTTGTGGTAGAAAATGTTGTCTAAACTATGATCTTGCAGTTTAAATTGTTAAGTCACTCGTATGTGGGATTTGGAACGTGTTTTGGCGCATTTAACCGAGATATACATCGCTATGCATCTTTTCCCACAAGAACACAATAAATAGATATTTTTTCGATGTCGGTGGCTCAGGTAATATATTGGAGTCATTCAAGTTCAGTTTGTCTAAACATTTGCCTGAATGGCGAAAGGAGATCATGCAATTTATCCTTTCAGTTGTTCTGATGCAGACACTTTCGGATTAGGAGAAATACAGAACAGACGTCGGTTAGTTAGTCAGTCAGTCAGTCAGTCAGTCAGTCAGTCAGTTAGTTAGTTAGTTAGTTAGTTAGTTAGTTAGTTAGTTAATGCCCCGCAAGGGAACAGAAGTCGGTATCTCAGAGAATAATAATATTAATAATATTATTAATATTAGTATAATATAATATAACATAACATAACATAATATAACATAACATAACATAACATAACAATTGTGCACTGTGTACTGTGGAAGCGCTTTACCCAATTTCTTCAACTGGCTCAAAGCGCAGCGAGCTGAACCCAACATGCACACTCACGTGAATCACACGCATGTCTCTCTGGGCAAATTACAATCATGTGGTGCGAAGGGTCAGCTCAGCTGAAGGGTCAGCTCAGCTATTTAAGTTTCGGAATGTAGAATTGCATTTATTTCTTTTTTCTTTTTTTTTTTAATTTTGCGGGCTTAACATTTCCAAAGCAGAGGGGGAGGAAGCCGGAGTACCATGAGAGAACCCCCGACGATCGACCCGAATGAACGGTGCCACATAGGAGGAGGGAAAAATTCTTTGACCCGAGTGGGACTCGAACCTTACCTCTCACACTGGTGGCGAGGTCTTAACCACTAGACCACCGACCCAGATACCTTGATCCTGTGTACAGCTGTTTCAACCTCTGCCTCAGCTTCAAGTTAAAAAGTCCCATCATTGTTTAGGTATTGATTTTCACTTGCAATAATTCTCTTTCCGTAGGCAACTTCTCTCGATTGCCGTTCGTTTATTGCCTGAACCTTTGTTGTGTCTGCACTGGTTGCCCGTAATACGAATCAGTGTAACTGTTGCCAGGAACAATAGTCCAGATCCGATCTGCACAGCCCCTCTGTCTCTGTCTGTCTGTCTGTCTGACTCTCTGTCTCTGTCTCTCTCTCTCTCTCTCTGAATGATCAAAAAGTAGGTACCATACCTTTACACACACACACACACACACACACACACACACACACACACACACACACACACACACACACACACACACACATGCTTGCGGTTAGTGTGTGTGTGTGTGTGTGTGTGTGTGTGTGTGTGTGTGTGTGTGTGTGTGTGTGTGTGTGTGTGTGTGTGTAAAGTTTCATGTTCCAGTTTTAATTATGTTCGATCATTTGAATTTTTTTTTTATTTGGTTGTTTGTTTTTCAAAACGGCAAGTTTGAAAATTGGTTGCAAGACCAAAACTTCCACCGGTTTCACTGAACTAAAATTATTTTAATTTCAATTTCTCTGTCTGTCTGTCTGTCTGTCTGTCTGTCTGTCTGTCTGTCTGTCTCTCTCTCTCTCTCTCTCTCTCTCTCTCTGTGTGTGTGTGTGTGTGTGTGTGTGTGTGTGTGTGTGTGTGTGTGTGTGTGTGTGTGTGTGTGTGTGTGTGTCCGTGTCTCTGTGTTGCGTCTTGCTGTGAAATCTTTACTGACAGACAGTCCAATCCTTCCTGGAGACTTACCCAAACCCAAGTGCGTCCGTTGCGAGTTAATAAGACTTTGGGTGTCTGGTCGGGTTGTCCAGATGTGCACTCCGTCTACTCCTGTTTGGCTTTCACTCGGCAGAACTGTCTTTATAATGTGTTTTTGTTGTTGTTTTTTTTCGTATATCTAGACTTTGTCTCTCCCTTTTCCTGCCATCTCGGCTGGTTTTAATGACATCGCTGGTGCGGAAGAGAGAGAGAGAGAGAGAGAGGGGGGGGAGAGGGGAAGGGGGGTTAAAGTCTCAGTACCTTTGTCAGGCATACGACCGGGAACACTGTGGAAAACGTGTCATCGAATGCGATTAATCCGTGCATCTGATTCAGTCGCTTGAGACACAGCATAGCATTTGAAACCATTGTGGTGTTTGTTGTTCTACGTTGGTACCTCATACTGAGCAGACGACGTTATTTGGTTGCGGACTGAAGACCAGTTAGACAACGCTGACTGGTGGCTAATTTTAGCGACTTGGTCGATCGACGTGTAGTATAGGCATGGAAACGTTAGGCCAAAGAAAGTCAAATTTTTGTACTATTAGCAGCCGCAGAGGCCACGAAAATGGTCGCAAAGGACAAAATGTATTCGTTTAGAAAACTGCCTTACAGCTTTGTCAGCGGCATGTTTTCCCGTCAGAACTCATTACGAGCACAAAGACTTTAACTCATTACGAACATAGAGACTTTAACTCATTCCGAACATAGACACTTTAACTCATTACGAACATAGAGACTTTCACTCATTCCTAACATAGAGACTTTAACTCATTCCGAACATAGAGACTTTAACTCATTCCGAACATAGAGACTTTAACTCATTCCGAACATAGAGACTTTAACTCATTACGAACATAGAGACTTTAACTCATTCCGAACATAGAGACTTTAACTCATTACGAACATAGAGACTTTAACTCATTCCGAACATAGAGACTTTAACTCATTCCGAACATAGAGACTTTAACTCATTACGAACATAGAAATTTTAACTCATTCCGAACATAGAGACTTTAACATATCTGGGATAGCTGCGATACCCTGCGTTTTGAAATGATGCGAATGTGGCGGTGGACGTGTTAAGATAAATTGAACCCAAGCCGCTTGAAATTTCCTCCACTTTCTCCAAACACACTCTTAACGGCTGAGTTTCGATCTTAACCTTATACATATCCAACCCCACCCCGCACTCCCCACCCGGCATCCCGCTTGCCTGCCACAAAAGAAAGAAAACTCATAAACTCTCAGCACCACATGGTCCTAACGACAACCACGGCGGAATAACAACCCACACGTAACCAGGCCATGACAAAGGATGAGAGGGAAACGTGAGCTGGACCAGGGATTCGGCACACAGCGTTGGCGACAGATTTATAAGCCAGACCATGTAATCCGCCCAGGTTTGCATGCGTCAGACGGTGTTCTGTTGCCTTCGTAACGACCACAGCTGCCTTTTTGCGCGTCCTGCTTTAATTACGGGATTAATTCGTGGTCGAAGAGAGAGAGAGAGAGAGAGAGAGAGAGAGAGAATAGGTTGTGCTGGTAACAAGCCGATCATCACTGCATTAACGAATTCCTAGGCGATTTCGGGAAAGAGTAACATTACAAAAATATGGCGACTTCACTGGTAGAGATGAAGTAAGAGTGGCCGTTGACACAGCATTTCAATTTCAAAGTTATGTTTTTTAAACAAAAAATGCAATTGGGAACAACAGAAACAGTAACGGATTTCCGGTTGTTGTCAAAAAACGAACAGAACAGAAACAACAACAAGACTGAAAGGTGACAATAATACCTGAAAAAAACAAGGAACGACTCAGTGGGCACCAGAAAACGACTTATCAGACGAACAATCACAGGACTTTTTCCACTGCCTGAGTAAGCTATTTGTTTTTGTTGTTGTTGTTGTTGTTGTTGTTGTTGTTTTCCGAACAGACAGCCTAGAACTAACAATTTTTTCACTGTCCCTCATTGTCCTTTACTAGCCCCACGAAGAACTAACAAACAGAAAAGTCAGCGATTGATCTTCGATTCAGTGGTTGATGGAACTGCTGGGTTGATGCTTTGGGCACTACTGGTTTGCGCAATGTCATAAGCCGCAGAACTGAGTAAACAGATCTGTGGCCGACATTGTTTGCTCTCCTGTGTGGAAGATAGATTTGCTGTCAGAATGACGACCATGACATTTGCTGCGGGGTAGTATATGTATGTGTAGTTTTGCTGCCCCAGCGCTTTTTGTACAGAGGCTGGACAGAATTAGTATAATTATAGTAATCGGTGAAGAGGTTACGGGGTTCCTGGTGTTGTCAACCTTGTTTTTTGTTTTTGCTGTCAGTTAACGTGTTTTGTTTTGTTTTGTTTTGTTTTGTTTTGCACTTTTGTTTTGTTTGGTTTGGTTTGGTTTGGTTTGGTTTGGTTTGTTTCGGTTATGGTTCTGGTGTTGTTTTTGGTTTGTGTTGGTGTTTTTGTTTGTTTGTTTGTTTGTTTGTTTTTTTCCTTTTTTTTTCTTTCGTTTTGTTTTGGTTTTACTTTCTGGTTTTTTGTTTTGCTTTTGTTGTTGCTGTCTAATTCTTTATTTTAATCTTTCTTTTACCTCTCATAAATGGTTTCATCTGAAGGCAACCCATCGCTCACTGCTGGTGGCGTGTGTACGTCAAACTGAGACATCGAAATTCTACAAAACAAAAACCTACAAAATCTGCAATAACATGACTTGAAACAGCGTATGATAACTATTATTATCATAACATCACATAATAGTATGAACTTGAACTGGATAGTCTACAATAGACCTTTTTTTTTAAAGTCCCTGTCATATCACAAGTGTCTGGAAAACAACTAAGACCCACGGGCATCCAAGCCGAACCGGCTTTGTGGGTATTCAAGATTCAAACGACTTTATTGTGTCCATCAAGAACAAATTTGTTTTTTGTTCAGGGGCATGAATAAATAAAATAAAACAAAGGGTTAATATTTAAAGGCAGCTTCACTAGGTATAACTAATAGTAAAGTAAAACTGATAAGAAAGGACACAATGCATAAAATTGATTCACCACTAATTTACCAACTAACTAGTCTGAGGTTATAATACTGGTGGTTAAAAGTAGAAATTACGGTAACTAAATACACTCAGATTCCAATACTATCTACTAGTACATACCACTTCCACCACCACCCCTCCCCTTCCCCTCTCTCTCCTTCATTACATGCCACACACACACACACACACACACACACACACACACACACACACACACACACACACACACACACGCATATACCTAGCAAAGTTACGCTTCTACGACAGCGCCCCCACGCCTTACACTCCTTCACCAAGGCACCGCCAAAGACTATTACTGGTACATGACACCAGCCTTCCCCCTCCAGTCTTACTCTCATCCCAGCTGAACCAGTCCTGCTAACAACAGGACAATCGGACTTAGACACAAGACCTTCAGCGGACTCCCACAACTCAGCCCGTGTACAATCTGGCTCCGTCCACACTCTGGAATCTATACTTTCCGTCTGAGCCTGTCCCAGCGGTATCCTATTATCGGCAGCAAGCCAGGGGACCGCTGACAGATTCAGTTTGTCGTTGCCACTTATCTGTTTTTGGTCCCGCTCCATAACACAGCTGTTTTTGGCCACAGGGCTGATGTATCTGGCTGAGCTCGGCATCAGTTCCACCCACACGATGTACTCTTGATTTTTTTTTTTTTTTTTTGTGGTCCCAGTGTCTGCAGCAGCAGAGTCTTTGGGAAGGTGGGTGATGTTTAACCCCTTCTACTCTGACGCTACCATCATATATCTGGGGAGCCGGGGTGGCTGAATGGTAGAGCGTTGGACTTCTAATGCTCGGGTCGTGAGTTCGTATCCCAGCTGGGGCCAAATATTTGTGCTGGCTTTTACATCGTTGCCCCGTCTTTGATATCACCCGTATGTGGTAGAGAAGGGCGTTAAACCCCCAAACTCCCACCCACTCATCATCATATACTGATCTGATGCCAGCTGCCCGGAGCCCCCGAGGTGACACCAAACCGTCTTGTGTTGGCTGTTCTTTTTACCGCATAAACCGCATGAACAACTTGGCGTACACTACGGTCACCAACGAACACGGAGACCATTTCTAAGGGAGAGCACTCCAAGAAAACCTGGTAACGGCTAGCAACGTTGGAACAGACTGAAGATTTCGCACTGTGACACTACTGACTGTTAGTTTGCTTATTAACTTTTTGAAGATGCACTCTATGTGACGCACGTTTCTCAGTATTTTGTTTTTTAATCCAAAAAAAAAAAGTTTTTGTAGCACTTGTTTATATCATTGGAAAGTTCAATTTTTTTCTAGTGATATAATTTTGATATGCAT
Source organism: Batillaria attramentaria (assembly GCA_018292915.2). Classification (NCBI taxonomy): domain Eukaryota; kingdom Metazoa; phylum Mollusca; class Gastropoda; family Batillariidae; genus Batillaria; species Batillaria attramentaria. The sequence continues at coordinate 1,203,222 of JACVVK020000113.1, read as the reverse complement.
ACAAATTTTTTTTTAACAACTTTATTATCCCTTTCGGGAAATTCGGGCTGCCTGCCCCGGGGGAAGCGCTGCGCCGCGGTGCAGCGCCACCCAATACCTATCCAATATATTTTACAATTTTGTAGAGGGAGGAAACTTCAAAGCCGGATAACCCGAAGAGAAAGCCCCGATGAGCAGCCCGGTAGCCAGGAAAAACCGGTATCACATATCACAAGCTCGACCTGGGCTCGAACCCATGCTTCATCGCCATGACATTGGTGACGGCCGTTCAGTAGCGCAGCGGCTAAATCCGACGCGCTACCTATTGGACCACTGCTCAGCCCCTCAGCGCTAGAGTCTCTGTGTCGACTCTCAGTCAGTGTCAGCAGAAGCTCAGTAATATGACCTACCCATTTTCTTTGCAATTCTGCGTCTCAGTCGAGGGAACCCCGGAACCGCCAACACACCACACACTTCACAAGATGGCATCTTGCCTCTGTCCCCAAATCACCTTGGTGATTTTTAGAAATACATGATTTCTTTTTGAAAAGAGCTTTTCAGCTCAGCTATCCGCGAGTCGGAAACCAAATTATTATAATTAGGCTAGCAGACGACGTTTTGCTGGCGAAACTTTTCGTCCCACGAAAATGCTAGGGTGTCTGGAGGCAATCTAGAGTGATCAGATGACAGAGCGTGGTCCCTTCTTTCTGTTCAGATGCAAAATTTTGGGAAATTCGACAAAAAATATACTATGAACGGGACCTTTAATAATCACTGGCTCCACGCGTCGTCAAGGGAGAAAAGTGGTGTATGCTGACTATCAGCAGACGGGTCAACAAGGGGTTAACACAGAAACACGAAAACCCCAAACAAGCAGCGACTGAATAAAGTAGAACCTGTCTAACCCAAGGCAGCGAGACTGAGGCTGGGAGTCTGGGGACATTGCGTTTTGATATTAAACTCAACACACTTGTTTTCAATTACTAGAGTTGACTGGTTTGGGTTTCACTGATTTTTTTTTTCCCCGTCACTAGTTTCCTGGCTCCTGGAGAGAGAGAGAGAGAGAGAGAGAGAGAGAGAGAGAGAGAGAGAGAGAGATGATGATGATGTTGATGATGATGATGAAACGTGTTTTTTGTTGTTTTTTTTTAAATTCAGGATAGAGCATCAGTGTAGGCATTGCTACCTGTCTTACAAGCTGTCCTGCTAATCTACGTTAAAGGGTAAAAAAGACAACATCAAAACAAGGGGAAAAAGAAAAAAAGGAAAAAGAAAGATAAACAAAAGTATTAACTATCTAAGGGAAATGAAGAAGAAAAAAGTACACATGATAAACAAATCAAAACATACGTGGCATGTGTTGATTGTATTGGCTGTATACCAAGTAAGAGAGAGAGAGAGAGAGAGAGAGAGGTGCCCTGGTGCCCTGGTATTTAGGGGCGATATTAAAAAAGCTGTGTTCTGGTTCCTGAACTTCAGTTAAAATGCCACTCGGTCGGTCTGCCTCTAAAAATTGCTCGTGCAGAAGGGCGGGCAAGTACGCTCTGCCTTCTAGAGCTGCGTCAATTCGGATATCAAACGGCTGCTTTTAACCTGTGTTTACGTGAGGAGTCTCGTTGATGTAAACCTTTATCAAGGCGTGTACGTGTAGTATTTACCTGTCACGGTGTTGCTTAGTGCTCCCTTCTTTGCCCTTACCATCATACGTAAACCAGCAGAGACTGAGTACGCTGACTGCGTTTCAGGGATATGCATGGCACTACGAGGCGCAGCTCACCCTTCAACAGTAAACTCCACGAACATGGCATCAGTGATACAGTCAGTCACAGAATTAAAAAACTTGTATACACAAACATAAATTCCAACGTAAAAACTAATACTGCAATGTTGCATTTTCACAGAGAACCGTATACGTTAAGCGTCTTTTTGTTGTTGTTGTTGTTGATTTAGCACGATTCCGACAGTTTCCCCGACTGTAGTTAAATTTTAAAAAAAAATCCCACCTGTGTGGTTAAACTTTACTTTCAGTAACCGAAACAGGTGTGTGTGTGTGGGGGGGGGGGGGGGTATTATGGTGGAACTGTTGTAGTAATTTCCAGCTTTCATACGGCTACAGGACACTTATAGCTTCCGGGAATGATGTAACAACTGCGCTAAATATAGTACAAAATTTGTGCAGATTTTTTTTTTTAAATGGCAATCTGGGGCTTTTTGTTGGCTTTGTAAATAAGTTTCATACCAGGTAATAGTAAACTTAGGGGAAATGAGCCTGGCCTGTTGACTATTTCTATGCATGCGTGGCTGGTACAACAGCCAGCAGACGCCAGAGGAATGTGGGGGTATGTGGTCGCTGCTAACGTTGCCAAAAAACGGAATATTGGAATTTATTGAAATTTACTCTACACATGAGTCTTTGGCTGCCGGGTTTTGTGATGTTTTTGTGTGTGAATTTTACAGCATTTCTACAGTGTCATATGCAACGTTATATTTAAGAGGAATATATAGCGTTTTTTCTTGAAATTTGCATCTGCGTCCTGTAGCCTTCAAGTGCAGCGCTGAAAGTCTTCCCGACATGCTATGCACCGCATAAATTTACTTACGTCAGCTAGTGCACACATCAGGTTCTGCGCTACCGTTTCGTCCGGCCTCAGCCGTACGGGCCTACAACAGATGGCGTACTTTAAATAGTCGTTTATTCCTTTCGATCAAAAGCTGTGTATATATCACATGACCTTGCCCGCTTCTTGTAATGTGTGGTGTTGTCGTGGTTTACTAGACGGAAGTCGGGAGAAATTGCGGCGAACGCAGACCAGATGTACACACGGGAGGGTCCGCTGGCGTAAACGCCCCCTCTGTCTGGCCTGGCAATGTTTACGTCACTTTTCAGCCGTTAGCATTATTGTGGCTTTTAACGGCCAACGGTTAAAGATTGGAACCACGCTCTGTATATGGGTCGGTGCCTGGGCCTTCAGAGAGGAGAGTTAATTTAAAAATCATGTTGGGTTTAGAAAATGTAGGTTGAGCAGGTTGAAAAGAGAAAGAACAGAGAAGGGGGAAGATTCTGATCAGTGTTGTGGTGGCATGTTCCTTGTTGTCGTAGGTTTGGGTATTTATAGTGGCGCTGTATAAAAAGAAGAAGAAGAAGAAGACAAAGAAGAAGGAGAACTGAGAAGAGCAGGAAAAGACTTAAGAAGAAGAAGGAGAAGAAGAACTTGGAAGAAGAAGAAGAAAATAAAAAGAAGAAACAAGAAGAAGAAGAAGAAGAAAAAAAAAAAAAAAAAAGAAGAAGAAAAGAAAGAGAAGAAGAAGAAGGAAAAGAAGAACTTGGAAGAAGACCAAGGTGTATGTATTTATGATGTACGGCGCTTAGAGCCTGTTTATTTCATGTATAGGCGCCTTATAAGTCGTCCTTATTATTATTATTATTATTAAGAAGATGCAGAAGAAGAAGAAGAAGAAGAACTTGGAAGAAGAAGAAGAAGAAGAGTTGTGTATTGAGTAGGCGCTTTACCCACCTTCTTCAACTAGATGAGAGCTATCATTGGTCGAAACTTTACATGCGTCATACAGCAACGAAAAAAAGGTCGTCCATTTTGATTATCCCCCGTGGAGTAGGAGAATTTGATGATCTTGGCCGTTTCGCAGAGTCTGTAGGCGGCACTGTCTCGTATTCAGAGCTCTACGTTTTCAAGTTGCTTTAGCTATAGCTGTTGTTCAGTCAGTGCTGGCAGCGACAGTTTTGCATGGCTCCTTTGGCAACTGAGGCAGAAACTAATCACGAAAAAGGGATTGAAAACGTGTCTGGTAGTTAGCATCGTTTGGAATTGTAATTGGCTCTTAGCCTAGATCTTTCGACATAGCATCATCATTGTGCCGGTCGGTGTACAAAATAATGATCTCCTCCGGAGAAAAAAAAATGTGCGGTGATTTTATGCGAGAAAAAAAAATGTATTAGGCGCGTAGGATCAAAGAGCGTTTTACTCACGGAAAATCCTGAGAATTAACGGCAGTTTGATTACCAGTCTCGTGCCCTCATCTTTGATGTAGTTGATACAAGATAAGGTGCAAAGCCGGAACCATGCGCGCTCTTGGCGAGCTGAACTAAACACGCACGCTGACGTAAATCATGCGCATTCTCTCAACTGTAACAGTTCAGTTGAAACTGAACACCACCACATCACAATCACAGGATGCGAAGGTCCAGCTCAGCTTTTCAAGTTTCAGAATTTAGCATTCCATTAATTAATTAATCAATTAGTTAATCCATTTCTTTCCTGTGGCGGTGAGCATATCTAAAGTAGAAGGGGGAGAAAGCCGGAGTATCCTGTCATTGTTGGCTGCAGAAGGCGTTAGAACCACTCCAGCGACCGCCCCTGTAGAAACAGCTAGACGTTTCTGTTAGATATAGTGGAAAATCTTTGCCCCTTTTAAAATTTGTGTGCAGAGTAAAAAAAAAAAATGGCAATCTGGTGCTTTTTGTTGGCTTTGTAAAAAAGTTTCATGCCAGGTAATAGTAAGATTAGAGAAAAATGAGGCTGGCTTGTGGACTATTTGTATTCATGCGCGGCTGGCGCAGGAGCCAAGCAGACGACCGTGGAATGAGGGGGTATGTGGTTGCTGCCAACATTACCAAAAACCGGAACATTGGAATGTGTTGGAATTTACTCTACACATGAGTCTATGGCTGTCTGATTTTTGTGATTTTTTTTTTTTTTTTTTTTTGGGGGGGGGGGGGATTTTAATGCATTTCTAGGGTGTCATCTGCAACGTTATGTGTAAGAGGAATATATAGCGTTTTCCTCCAAATTTGCAACTCTGGTACGTAGCCTTTCACGCGTCGTATTCTTCGAGCAGCCACTGAGGTGCTACCAACTGAACCCGGTCCTATTTGTTTTTGCTCGCCACGCCAGTCAATCGCCGCTGACCGCGCGCTTTCGCTCTTTGTGTATTGTCCACCGCGGCCAGGCTGGCGGCGCAGTCCGCTCACTGCACGCTCGTAGCAGAAAAGTAGAAAGGCCGTTTGACCAACGTGCGAAAGCTCTGCTAGCTCGCATTGTGCGCCGTAGGCCTAAACAGCCCCTGTTAATCGCTCTAATCGACACTGAACTGAAAATCCAAAGCGTTTTTTTTTCCCCCGGTTCTATAGCGTTAGCGTTATAAATTTGGATAGACATTGTGCTATGGCGTTGGAACCCGTTTATTGACGGTGCAATGATTTGAAGCGAGCATAACATCGGGGAAAAAAACTCCCGTCTGTTTTGCACTCATAATAATAATAATAATGAGGATTTTTATAGCGCCTAATCTCCGAAGGCGGGGCTCTAGGCGCTTTACAAATGTATACAAAAGGTGATAAATAAACACACGAATAATAGATACATAATCAACTAAATAAATACGAATAGAAGCGTACATATAATTATACGTACATACATTACATACATATAGTCAGACACTATCAGACATACATAATTACAAGCACTGACACCTACATACATACCAGCATCCAATACACACCTACATACATATACACTGCAAAAACAACGGGTTGGTGTAGGTAACGAGCTGAAAGATTTATCTGAAGGCTGACATGAACACTGCGTTTTAAGGGCGTGTTTGAATGACTGGGCAGATTGATTGTGTCGCGGTATTTCCTGAGGGAGGCTGTTCCAGAGGACTGTTATACACAAACAAACTTTAGTAGCTTGACAGGCCCGTACTGAGAACTTGAAAAGCGCGTGAAAAAAATGCCATGGTTCGTGCCAGAAGGCGTTGTCCGCACGCAAAGACCTGCGCAGGTTTCTGTGAAGTTGTTTTGGCCACACGGTGACTGAGATACTGCGCACATGAAGAATAGTTCCTTTAGCACGTGGGGCTGATTTCAGGCTGTGTGAAGTAATTACTACTCACTCAGCGGGCCACATGTGGAGGAATAGATTGTAGGTGGGTTGAAGATGCTGAGCCTGTATAAAAAAGGTAGATGGGTTGTCGATTTTATCACATCCACCCCTGGCACACATTCTCTCTCTCTCTCTCACACACACACACACACACACACACACACACACACGGGCACACACACACACGGGCACACACGGGCACACACACACACACACACACACGCAACACACACACACGCCGCACGCACGCACGCACGCACGCACACATCCACATTTAGTTGTCAATACATCAGTGCCGGCTGTTTCACTGGAATGAACTCGACAAAAGTGAACAGCAAAACGAAACTGTCAAAACATCGAAGATGGAAAGGCAAAAGAAGCAAACAGGCTGTTACATGCAAACCATCACACACACACACACACACACACACACACACACACACACACACACACACACACACACACATCATTTTGTGCCGGCTGTTTGCCGTGAGGAACTGAACAAAACTTGCCGGCCCAATTGTTTAGATTTTAATGCTGACAGATTGTTCTGAGCTGTGTTGGTGGTGTCTGTAGCATCATCTCACCACTTAGACACCTGCACAGTGACAGCATCTTCAGCGCTGGCACTGGGCCAACAGAAGGGTACACTCTACGCGAGGCCGAACACAAAGACTGAGCGAGAGGCTTGCGGCACGGTCAACCGCTGACTAGGAGAATTTGGATTTTCGACCGTTCGCTCGGTGTGTACACAGCATTGTATCGCATTAAGAGCTCTATTAATCATGTAGACGGACTATTTCGACCCATTCACAAGCAGGACTGTTCCAAAACATTTTTTATCAGTTGGTTTCTTGGCGGGCTAGAGAACACGGAAATGGCATAAGGGAAAGAAAGGGGATCCAGGATGACCGAAATAAACGGTAGAGAGTTGGACTTTCCGCAATGCTCGGGTCTTGAGTTCGATTCCCGGCTGGGTGAGTGGGTAGATGTTTGGGAGTTTAACGTCCTTTCCCACCACATACGAGTGATATCAAAGGCGGGGCGACGATGAAAAAGCCAGCACAAATATTTGGCCCCAGCCGGGAATCGAACTCACAACCCGAGCATTGGAAGTCCAACGCTCTACCAATCGGCCACCCCGGCTTCCGATCCCGGCTGGGGCCAAATGTTTCTGCTGGCTCTTTTCTCGTTGCCCCGTCTTTGATATCACCCGTATATGGTGTGGAAAAGGACGTTAAACCCTGAAACACCCACCCACCCACCAACCCCGCATTATAGTTCTCTGAATATCACCCATACGTGGGTGGGAAAGGACGTTAATCTCCCACCCACCCACCCATTTCCCCACCCACATTAAAGTAAAACAACATTTCGCGGACATGGACTTGTCATCTAATGTGCTGTGAAAGGATGTCAGAATCAACCTGTTTAATTGTGGAAGGCTCATGTTTCACTGCGTCATGACTGTATTAAATTTTAGTTAGTTTCGCCCACAAGTGATGACGGAAATTGAACCGTGTTTTCCTCCACGCCAAGAATAGCTTCTCAGCATTCAGTTCAAACACGATAAGCTTAGTTGTTCTGGTTCGAAAACAGTGAAAAATATTTACCCAAGAAGTAGTAAAACTTTTCTTTTGTAGAATGAATGTGGCCTACGTCAGTTGTGACATAAAATGTACATGCTGTGCATGATACGGACACTTTTTTTATTTCCTTTTTTTTCTAGTACAAAGAATGCGGCCGGCGACGTCAGTTGTGACATAAAATGTACGTACACGCCGCGAAAGAATGTTCCATTTACAACTGACAGAAAAAGCACACCTAGAATGTGAAGAATGCCAACTGAGAAAAGCTTCTCAGCATTCAATTCAAACATCATAAGATTACTTATTCTGGTTCGAAAATAGCAAAAAATAATTCACAACCAGGAAGCAATAAACACTTTTCTGTACAAAACAACTGCCTACGTTATGCACGATCGTGTTCAGCTGGTATCAGAAAGAATGTGAAAATACTTTTCAATGACGTGGACTTTTCCCCCTGTCTTTCTTTGTAGAGTGAATGCGGCCTGCGTCAGTTCTGACATAAAATGTACATGCTGTGCATGAATGATTTCATTTTTGATCAGACTGAAAAAGACCATACACAATGTAACGAGTTGGCCAGAATAAAAATCTTATATATTTTCGAAGCAGTCTCGCCTGTGAGCGCGGCTATACGCTCGAAATAGGGGTGGGTGGGTGGATGGGGGTTTGGGGGTTTAACGTCCTTTTCCGCCACATACGGGTGATATCAAAGACGGGGCAACGATGATAAAGCCAGCACAAATAGTTGGCCCCAGCAGCGATATGAACTCACGACCCGAGCATTAAGGCGCGTCTTAACTATAGCGATCAACCCCGAAGACCGAACAAAAAACGCTTCGCCCGAAACATTTTGGGGCCTCGCGAAGCGATTTTGGGCTGTTTGGGCTTCGCTCAACATGTTATGCGAACATTCGCGATCAACCCCGAATGATTTCGCCAGACGCTATCTGATTGGCTGGTCCAGATTCGCCAGCTATCTGATTTCAAGATGGCGGAGGGTCGCGCTCGCACATGGCCGGTGTCGGTTCAAAGTTACAAGCATTAATATTTCGGCAATGAAGAAGTTTCTTGGTGCTGCTGGAATACATTGATTAGTAAGGATAGTGTACATTTGACTTACAATGTTACAGGTGAAGTAAGAATGCGAAATATCACAAGGCGCAACACAGTCTGGACATGTGTAAAACCTTCAGGGCAAAAGAGTGGGGAGAGAAACTGAAGTTCCTCAAAGAAAACCGCTTGTGCTTCAAATGTTTGCGACCTGGCCACAACGCGAAGAACTGTCGACAAAAGCCGGAATGTGGCAAGTGCAAAAAGGGTCATCTCACCACGATGCACAACGAACAGCGAAACCCGCCTGTTGAGCCTGAAGATCACGGCGGGGAGGATGAAGCTGTCATCTCAGCTAAGTGTACGTCGGTCTGCTCGAACGGCAGCAGATCATGCGGCAAGATTATCCTCACTCGAGTCTACGCAGACAACTCTGACCGCAGCGCTTTAACCTACGCAATTTTAGATGATCAGAGCAATCGTTCGTTGGCATCTACAGAGCTGCTAGATCAGCTAGGAGTGAAGTCTGAAGAGTGCGCTTATCAACTGTCGTCATGTGCAGGGACGAAAATGACCAGTGGACGCAAGGCTGTAGGTCTGCGGGTGCAGTCCCTCGATGAACGTACAACAATGAATCTCCCTACGGTCTTAGAATGTAGTGTCCCTCAAGATACTTCCGAGATTCCCACACCAGAGGTTGCTCAAAATCATTCGCACCTACAATCGATCGCCACTCACATTCCGCCGTTCAACCCATACATCAGCATCGGTCTCCTCATTGGTCGAGACCTGCCGCAAGCACATCATGTTATGGAACAGATTGTTGGTCCACCGTCTGCACCCTTCGCTCAACGTCTTGGGTTGGGATGGGCAGTGATAGGAGAAGTATGCCTGAACAAAGTTCACAAGCCTTCAGTAGTCTGTGTGAACAAGACGAACGTCTTCAGTGGCGGACGAGAATCGATGTTTGTACCCTGTCAGAACGTCATTGAGGTGAAGGAAATGGACAATGTCGGCGCAACAGTTTTCGAAAGGACGAAAGACGATGAGAAACCGGGGTTATCCGTTGAAGACAAGAAGTTCGTCACCCTCATGGACGCCAACTTCACGATGGATGATGGTCGTTGGACCGCACCTCTTCCCTTTAGAGACGCAAAGCCAGGTTTCAACAACAGGACTGAAGCCAAAAAGCGAGCCCATGCCCTGCATCGTTCGTTGAGCCAGAACCCCACGAAAAGGGAGCATTTTTTCAAGTTCATGACCAAAGTCTTGAAAAGTGGAGCGGCAGAAGAAGCGCCACCACTTGAAAATGAAGAAAGTTGCTGGTACCTTCCGCTGTTCGGAGTCTATCATCCCCAGAAACCAGACAAGATTAGAGGAGTGTTTGACTCGTCCGCGACCTATCACGAGGTCTCTTTGAACAGTTTGTTACTCTCCGGGCCTGACCTGACGAACAGTTTGATTGGAGTTCTTCTACGTTTCAGGAGAGACGAGCACCCGATCATGGCAGACATAGAACAGATGTTTTACCAGTTCCGGGTTAGAGAGGATCACAGAGATTTTCTCAGATTTTTCTGGTATCGAGAAAACGACTTCGACAACCCGTTGGTCGAGTACAGAATGACCGTCCATGTTTTTGGGAACAGTCCGTCACCTGCTGTAGCAACGTACGGTCTGAGGAAAGCCGTGGCTTCCAGCGACGAAGACGTCAGGAAGTATGTTGAGGAAGACTTCTACGTCGACGACGGCGTGACTTCTCTGCCTCGTAAGGAAGACGTTGTTAGTCTTGTGGAACGCGCCCAAACAGATCTGATGCAAAACGGGAAGATTAGGCTTCACAAGTTAGCTTCCAGCGATCGCGAAATTTTACAAGCCTTCCCGAAAGAAGACCTCAGCGAAGACCTTCAGTCACTGGACCTCTCGGATGGTTCGACGGTCCTTCCAGTTCACAAGTGCTTGGGTCTTGACTGGAACCTCAACACAGATTCCTTCCTCATCAACTTACAGTTCGGCGACGCACCATTCACACGCAGAGGTTTGCTGTCAACATTGAATAGTGTATACGACCCTCTGGGCTTCTTAGCTCCCGCCGTCATCGCCGGAAAAATTCTTCTGCGAGAAATAGCTCCAGACGGAAGAAACTGGGATGAGATCCTACCTCTGACTCGTCAGGAAGAATGGCAGAATTGGAGACAATCCTTGGAATCACTCAAATCACTGGAGATCCCAAGAAGGTATGCTCCTCGTTCGCTGTCACAGACTTCAGACGCTGAATTACACATCTTCTGTGACGCTTCAGAAAAGGCCATTGCTTCCGTGGCCTACGTGAAAGTCGACAACGACATCGGCTTTGTCATGGGAAAAGCTAAGCTTGCCCCCATCTCTGGACACACAATTCCGCGCCTAGAACTCTGTAGTGCCGTTTTGGCGGCGGAACTTGATGAACTCATTTCAGACCAACTACACGTGGTCCCAAAGAGTGTAACCTTTCACACTGATAGCAAAGTCGTTCTTGGTTACATCTGCAACGAGACAAGAAGGTTCCACACGTATGTCACTAATCGTGTGGAACGCATCAGGAGAGTTTCCAGTCCTGGGCAGTGGAAATATGTTCCCACCAATCACAACCCAGCAGATGCTGCAACCAGAGGCAATCTTGAACGTCTCGAAGAGAAGGTAGAGCATTGGCTTGACGGTCCACAAGATTATCTCAACAGAGACCTTACGACTGCTCAAGATCAGCTCTTTCCCCTGGTTAGTCCAGACAATGACAAAGAAATCAGAGTCAACGTTCTAAAATCAGATGTCTCAGAAGTCATCAACCCACTGACCACACGGCTTGAAAGATTCTCTTCTTGGACCTCCATGATTCGCACACTGAGCCTTCTCCGACACATTTGCAAGAGTTGTCACTCGCCCTCAGCCTGCGGCAAAGGTTGGCATGTTTGCTCCCAGCATCGCAGTGTCGACAATTTGAACTCCACAGAAACATTTGTTCTGAAAGCTGTTCAGAAAGAAGCTTTCCCAGAAGAAATAGAGTGTCTGCGCCAAGGTCGTTCTGTTCACAGATCCAGTACTCTGTTCTCTTTGTCCCCTTACCTGGGTGAAGATGGCCTGCTTAGGGTAGGCGGTAGGCTTTGCAAAGCTGAAGAAACTCTTGGTCTCGCATCAGTACACCCCATAATCCTGCCTAAGAAGCATCATGTATCCATGCTGCTTGTTCGCCATTTCCACGAGAAAGTGAAACACCAAGGCCGTCATTTCACAGAAGGTGCCCTTCGCACGGGCGGTTTTTGGGTCATCGGTGGGAAGCGCCTTGTTTCGTCTGAGATTCAAAAATGTCCTCTATGCAGGAGACTTCGAGGAGTCCTCAGTCATCAACAAATGGCGAATCTGCCCATCGATAGAGTTATCCCCTCGGCACCCTTTTCTCACGTCGGAGTTGATGTCTTTGGTCCGTGGTCAGTGGTCTCCAGGAAGACAAGGGGTGGTCTCGCCAACTCCAAGCGCTGGGCTGTAGTTTTCACGTGTCTGGCTATCCGTGCCGTGCATATCGAAGTCATAGAAGAGATGAGCAGCTCATCATTCATTAACGCTCTTGCCAGATTCGCATCCTTGCGGGGGCCAGTCACTGAGTTTCGGTCAGACCGAGGCTCAAACTTCATCGGCGCAGCAAACGAACTTGGTCTTAAATCGCTGTGTGTAGAAAACGGTCCTATTTCGGACTATCTCTCTAAAAGCGGAGTCTCATGGAAGTTCAATCCACCTCATGCATCACACATGGGAGGTGTCTGGGAAAGGATGATAGGTGTCATCAGACGCATTCTAGACTCTATGCTACTAGACATGAGACGCAAGCCTTTGACTCATGAGATTCTGTGCACGCTGATGGCTGAAGTGTGTGCCGTGGTGAACGGTAGACCCATCGTCCCAATCTCTCATGATCCTGACTCACCATTTCTGCTCACCCCCTCGGTGCTGCTCAACCAGAAAACCGGCAACAGTCAGATTCTCTGCTCACCCATGGACATTAGAGACATGTACAAGTCCCAGTGGAAGCACGTGCAGGTTCTGTCAGATGTGTTCTGGAAACATTGGAAGGAGGAATACCTACAAAATCTCCAGCAGAGAAGAAAGTGGGAAACTGCGCAGAGAAACATCAAAGAAGGCGATCTCGTGCTTCTCAGAGACAAACAGCTTCACAGGAACAACTGGCCGATCGGACTTGTATCCAAAACCTTTTCTAGCCAAGACGATGGTCTGGTTCGGTCAGCTGAAATCCGGGTGATCAAAGACAAAGCTGCAGTTCATTATGTCCGGCCTGTAACTGAGCTAATTCTCTTGTAGACGAACGTCCAGAGTTGACTTCACATAAGTGATAGACCATGTGCATGTCTGAGTTCATACGAACAATTTAGTCAATTAGTGACTTTGTGTTTGGTTAGTGACGTTTGTTTCACGAATTTTGTTGTTGGTTTTTGAGGGGATTTCCTTTGGTGGTTTGTTTTGAGTATGGTACCCCCAGAAGTCAATTTGACTAAAGCTGTTTTATATATAGTCTGTGATATAGTTTGTTCATTCATTCGTTGTTTTAGAAGAAATTGATTGGTAATATCAGTTATGATATTAGACGGGGAGTGTGCCGGAAACGCAGCAGACGCTTTTTTTCCCCCCGTGCCCTACTATTTGTGGACCCCATATCTTTTTTCTTTTTTTTTAACTGACGTTCTGGTCTGGCCAAGTTGGCCACGGTAATTCGTTTTCAGTAGTTTGGATCTGACAGCTGCACACGTTGTAAGTTTTAATTTTAGTCTATTAGAAATGATTTTATGGATATTGATTACGCTGTCAAGAGTTACTTTGATGATTTTATTTGATCTAGATTACCAATGTTGTGTAAAATGACTAGTGTCAGTTTTGGTTGGTTCGTTTGTTTGTTTTTATTATTGAAAGGCTGAATGTTTTCCTTATGAAGGTTTATTGTTTGTTTTCAGTTTTTCACCATATGGCTTCTTATGGTTTTTCTGTAATAAACCGCCGGTGACACTCGCTGTACAATGTGTTGGCTAATCTGGGATTGGTGCAATACTTGAAGACAGCACAATTACAGCGTTTTTGCTTCGCATGCTAACGCCGTCTGCTCGCGTGGAGGCTCAGTCGCCGCGTCGTCACATGCGTACCGAGTCAACGTTCTAGTCGCTGATATTTCAGGCATCTATAACTTTCATGGCTCACTTGCGTCACTCTGATTTCTGAGGTAGTGTAGAATTTTGATTTTGTTTGCTAAAATTGATGCAAAACCGCGAGATTGTTGTTGGTATGACGTTTTTCTTCCGCCGTGTGCTGGTGACCGTCTGCTACGCCGGTGTACCGGCTCGTAACTGTCTGTCGGTTCAGTGGTTTCGTTGGTGATTATTTCGGTTTTTAATGCAATTCATGGTGCAGTTGGGTCACATTGATTAGTTCAGATAGTGCCCTTTTGAGTGCGTAAAGCCATGTTGTCGTGTAACCCCTTGATTTCCCTCAACAGCTACAGTTGCTACGAGACGCACTTCACTGGTAAGCTCACAATCGGCGCCATTGCTATTTTCCTTCGGTCACATGTCACGAATGCTTGACGCCTAGTTAGTACGTGGAGGCCACGCCGAATGAAGCCGAAGAAGTTCGGTTGTCATCGCCGAGGACTTCTTCGGCTATAGTTAAGACGCGCCTTTAGAAGTCCAACGCTCTACCATTCGGCCATCCCGGCTCCCCACGCTGGAAATAGTCTATCATAATGATTGGTAGAGCTCTGAATGCGAGACAGTGCTATCTACAGGCCCTGTGAACCGGCGAAAGTTTAAATTCTCCTAGTCAACGCCGGGTTGACCGCGCGGCAATGCTGTCACTGTGCTGGTCGGTGTCGAAGTGCTACGCTGCTAGACTGTGACACCACCAAAATGTTCACCACTGACAACTGACCACCAAAACCATGACTGAGTTGTCTCCGGCATTGCCGCAGCAAGCATGCATTTTTTTTATTTTTTTTTGGTCGCAGAGCAAAGAGTTGCCACGTCGGAAAAAATAATGCATGTTTGCTGCGGTTCTGTGTATGCAAGAGAGACAACTCACGCGTCAGACAATAAATTCTGAAACAGCTTGAAAATGTACTGTGCACGCTGTGAAAGTTGTTCAGAACTGTCCACTTTCCTTGTCACCGGGGGTGTTTGTGTGTTTTCCTTCTTAGTTAGTAGTTGTGTCGGCTCAGGTCCCGGTTAGCCTGGGTCGTGAGTTCGAACAGTCCCGCCGCCGGCTGGGGCCAAATATTTGTGCTGGCCTTTTTTCTCGTTGCCCCGTCTTTGATATCACCCTTATGGGATGGAAAAGGACGTTAAACTCCCAAACACCCACCCACCCGGTTAGTCTGTTTCACGTCAGTACAGAAGCTAACGTTAGGGAAGTCGATGGTACAGAGCTGGTTTGCGTCCATAACACTTTACGAGTTCTGTCCCTTGTGAATGCATGCCCGGTGGGTTTCCTCCCTTTGTTAGTAGCGCGGGCCACCTGCTGACCAGGTGCACGTGCTCCCTTGTCGCTTGATTACCCGGCTAATTACTGTCCAAGTGGGACAAAGTGTTGAGGCGTGGTCAGCCATTGTGCTCCTGAAGTGGACGGTCGAATTAATGTTTATACGCCCAAGGCGCTGCACCCAATGTGTCTCGCGTTACGGCCGTGACCTGAATGGGTGCAGGGACGGGGTGAGGTCGCACGTGTCTGACCTAAATGACCTATGTTTAAAGGAGCATGTCAGAAGCTCCCGCCACGCATTTGTAAACAATTTCATTGTGGTCCGGGGTAAAGATTGTTTTTAGTT
Organism: Batillaria attramentaria; assembly: GCA_018292915.2. Taxonomy (NCBI): domain Eukaryota; kingdom Metazoa; phylum Mollusca; class Gastropoda; family Batillariidae; genus Batillaria; species Batillaria attramentaria. The sequence continues at coordinate 1,187,851 of JACVVK020000113.1, read as the reverse complement.
TGTTTGTTTTTTATTATTATTTTGTAGTCAGTCAGTATATGTGTGTGTGTGTGTGTGTGTGTGTGTTTGTGTGTGTGTGTGTGTGTGTGTGTGTGTGTGTGTGTGTGTGTGTGTGTGTGTGTGTGTGTGTGTGTGTGTGTGTGTGTGTGTGTGTTTGTGTGTGTGTGTGTGTGTGTGTGTGTGTGTGTGTGTGTGTGTGTGTGTGTGTGTGTGTGTGTGTGTGTGTGTGTGTGTGTGTGTGTGTGTGTGTGTGTGTGTGTGACTTATTTTTTTATGAATATCATATTATTATGAGCTTGAACGGAGCTACTGCATGGGTCTGAAGACAATTTTCAGTTTTAAATGTTACAT
>JACVVK020000113.1:1175000-1185000 GCA_018292915.2 Batillaria attramentaria | reverse complement strand
CTGTGACCAGGATGAAGAAATGACATAGTTGTCGTTTTCGGTCTAATTAAAAAGGACACCGAACTGAGTGACTTTGTCAGTTTTAACACAGTAACGCTGTGCCTGTGCACTACTGCAGAGCTGAAAATAACTGAGAACTTGTCAGAAGTTGTTGTTGTTGGTGGTGGTGGTGGTGGTGGTGGTGATGGTGTGTGTGTGTGTGTGTGTGCGTGCGTGCGTGCGTGTGTGTGTGTGTGTGTGTGTGTGTGTGTGTGTGTGTGTGTGTGTGTGTGTGTGTGTGTGTGTGTGTGTGTGTTGGAGTGAGACGACAGTAACGTCGGATTTAATGTTTTCGTCCTGTCTTAAAAAACAAAAGAGTGCGAGCGAATTAACGGATTAACGGAGAATAAAGTTGGGACATACCATATTTATTACTCCAAAATTGGGAGGGGAGCCAGGATAGCCGAATGGTACAGCGTTGGATTTTCAATGCTCAGGCCGTGAGTTCGAATCACGGCTGGGGCCAATATCCGTGCAGTCCATTTTCTCGTTGCCCTGTCTTTGATATCACCCATACTGACGTGATGGGAAAGGATGTTAAACTCCAAAACATCCATCCACCAACCCAACCACTCAATAGGCGGAATTGTGGTGTAGTGCATGCGGCAAAGAAACATATTCTATCAGTTTTAGTAAATTACGCGCATCAGTAACGGCACCACGCCCTTCCAGGCCGCTGGATCTACAGCATTCACCTTCAGGACCTGTCTACTGTGGTGACTACATTAGACTCGCATTACCTGCCCCTGTGTTTGCTATCACAGGGACTGGCGAACATCCTCTTTCGGAATTGTGGAAGTACGAACAGAACCACGCGCGGTGACGTTTATGCACAACAATAATGTTGCACAAAGTTTTGCAGACGCCGATGACGTGCGGCTTTGACGTTTTCGAATTATTGTGTTGGGAGGTTTGTAGCGCCTCTCTTTTTCTTGTGCTGTTTCTGAGGTATTAAACCATCAGATTGAACGAGTACTGTTACGAGCATCACTAAACTACATTTTGTCGTGAATTGATCTGGGCTTGAATATGACGATGTTCATGCTGACGTACCAAGAAAACCCTATTCTTAATTTCGGTGGGTGATGCAGTTATAGGTCAAGCTTGTTGTTGTTGTTGTTGTTGTTGTCGGCTGTAGTGGTGTTGGTGTTGGTGTTGACGTTGTTGTTGTTGTGCAGCATCTGCATGTGTTTGCTGCTGACGGGATTGAAGTATATGCGTGGTGAGTTTGGTCAGTCCACGCTTTCTAAATGTTCATTATTAGAGCGTAGTTTCTTTTAACTAGGGATTCATTGCTATTTCATTGTTTTAGTCCTGTTGCTGTACATGGGTCTCTCTCTCTCTCTCTCTCTCTCTCTTCATACAAGCGGTACTTGTGTGTGTGTGTGTGTGTGTGTGTGTGTGTGTGTGTGTGTGTGTGTGTGTGTGTGTGAAGTTTCATCTTCCAGGTTTAAGTATGTTCGATCGTTTGCCTTTTTTGTTTGTTTGTTTGTTCTTCAAAACGGCAAGTTTGAAAATTAGTTGCAAGACCAAAGCTTCCACCGTTTTCAAATAAAGTTATTTCAAGTTCAATCTCTCTCTCTCTCTCTCTCTCTCTCTCTCTCTCTCTCTCTCTCTCTCTCTCTCTCTGTGTTTGTGTGAGTGTGTGTGACTGGCTACTACTCTATTTAGATAGATATTACTAGAATTAGCAACGGCAGGTATGAAAATTGGCAGTTCTACGCTAACTACCTTTACCGTTTAAGCAAAGTCTCTCTCTCTCTCTCTCTCTCTCTCTCTCTCTCTCTCTCTCTCTCTGTCTCTCTTATGTAGTTTTAATTCATCATAATTACCGGCCAGTTAAGCCTGCCATTGCAATATTGTCAATATGTACTTGTTCCTCCCTAAGCATTATCATAAGCGGTACTTGTTTGTGCTCACTAATTGTTTACTTGCACGACTTGTATTGCAATAAACCTGTTTAAACCAAACCTACATTACACCCAAACCTCATTTCCTACAAGTAGTACAATCAGTGGAATCAGCAGCCATCCTTTTTGTTGACCATCGTGCTGTCTTTGCTCCTCTGCCAGTCAGTATTGTTGGTTTTCCTGCCCCCGGAAGACTGTTATTTCCGCTAGGCGTCGCTCTCCATTGTGTCTGCGGCAAAACCCGACTACAGCCTTTCTCTTGGGCATGCTGTTGATATGCATAAGGGACACTAACACAATATTGTCTGTCTACCTTCGCCTGTAGCAACGTCTCCAAGTCCACAAGACAAATCCGGAGAACCAACCACGGTCATCGATTCTCAGTAGAGATGGCTGACATGACAAAAGGCGAACCGTGCAAAGCGAGGGAAAGGAGTTTGGATCTGACAGTCGAGCAGTTGAACTATATGCCTTACTAAGCTGTACAAAAGAGTCGGAATTGTTTCCGTCTCATCTGAGTGTGCACGAACGATCGAATAGTCTGCCAAACATGTGGAAAATGAATGAATTGGCGGTTCAGTTTAACTACGAAGGAGAGGCTCATCAAACTTGCCAAATTTTGCTAAATATGCAAAGATATAAAACCGGCCGCACAAATTTTCAGTGACCCTGTAAAAACGACCGGCCCCGGTAGTGTAGTGGTTAGCACTTCGGACCATGGACCGGGAGACCCAGGTTCGAATCCCAGCCGAGGCAAGCGGGGATTTTGTCTGTTTTGCTTTTTTGTTTTAAATGCCAGTACTTTTTTTCTCATCAACAACAACGGGGACAGAGTTCAGTTGTAAGTACGCAATCAGTTTCGCATGTATGGCGTTTCTGCATGATCTAAATGCTTGCACACAAAAGTCCTAATCCCACACAGCAGTCAATCTAGTGTCGACCCTAATGTAAATCTAAGTCGGTCGAAAACAGAAACTAGAACAGATATCATTCAGGGAAACAAAACAAATACCTACCCCACTTCAGCTCGAACCCTACTCCCTAAGGCCTAAATCGATGCGGACTGCGTAAGTACATAACAGAAAAAGCTGATTGCAATTTTGCAACCTGTCTCAAAGCCTACATATGCAACCTCTCTCAACAGTTATTTGTGTTTTTTTTTTTAAGCGCGACGCCGGTGGGTGGGCGACCGAGTGAATATTTATGGCTCTACATTGTTATCGGGTAACACTAAAACATGTACTGTTAGGCGCCGGAAGCCGGCTGCTACTAAGTTCAAGTTCAAGTTTATTTATTTTCCCACCCTCTAGGGGCATTGGTAAAAAAGATATACATACATACATCACAGCCACCTGTGTCACAAATGTCACATACATGTTTACACTGCACTCATTAAAAAAACAAAACAACAACAAACAAACAAACGAGTAAAAAAAACACAAAAAAACAGTATATGTACCAATACAATTACACAGATAAATTACCGAGTACAGCATCCCTTGCACACAACATTTCAACACCCAAAATAGCTAAAATAGCCGTCATCCTCCTCGTCATATCTTTACCTACAAAAACAGGCTATACAGAGTGATGGACGATGCCACAAGATCTGATCTACTCGTCTTCGAGAATGCTACACATCAAGTTTCATGTGGTACGTGATACCCCAAAGCGGCGCACAACAGCAACTTGACTGAAAACACGCCAAGGACTGAAAGTGGCAGACGACTTGTCTGTGACCTGAGCGTGAGTAGTCATCATGTCCGGCGAACTGATGGTATTGTCTCGCAACGACACACTCGCGAGATTAGTGACTGACGAGAACTCACACGACATACAGTTTGCAGTCTACCGTTCTCAAAACTAGACAAGACATGAAAGTGAATATTGTCGACGCTGTCCAGTGTCTGTTCTCGGCAGAAAAAGAAGTTGCTGGTGGTGGTGGTGGTGGTGGTGGTGTGGGGGGGGGGGGGGGGAAGGGGGGGGGGTAATATTTGGGCGGAATCAGTGGGGTGGGTGAGTTGGGGGACGGATGAGAGGGGGTGACAGGGGTGACTGACTGTTCGTGATACTTCTCACTTAAACTGGAATCAAAGGATTGTCGTTATTTTTTGCTCGGCATCAGTGTACGTTGTTAACTGGTGTTGCCATCCTGCCGGCCAGTTTCTCTTTCCGCAACTGTATCAGTTTGAATCTTCGTTTGTGTCTTCAAGTCCAAGGTCTTTGTCAGTTTCTGTCTTCCTGTTAACCTAGTTGACTTGGTGGAGGCCGTGACCGACTGTGTCATACCGCGCTTGACTCGACGGAGAGTCGCAGACGTCTGATGGGTGTTTTGATCAGCAGACGGCAACGACGACTCTCTCTCTCTCTCTCTCTTTGCGCACTGACTGACATACTGCTTCTCCGAGTCCGTGGCCGGCTCCTGCTAATGACTTATACGTATCTCATCCCCTCCCCTCTTTGCCTCTTTTCAGCCCTGACACCTCGCGGAGTGAGTGCATCCTTATAACACGCAATTAGAACCCCTCTCTCTGCTTGTAGAGATCCTTTACGTCACCTGTAGGCTGACTTCAAGGCTGTGGCCCTCACACGCTTGTTGTAATTAATCAGTCACGTTGCACTGACGTGCCTCACACGGACTGGCCTCGTGCCAGCGGCGCTACACACAGACCAGGTCTTCAAGGTACAGCCGGGCACACTGCGGCTGTTTGCAGATTTAACATCCTTTTTTCGCCAAATAAAGGTGGTATCAAAGACGTTTCAACAAGGAAAATGCCAGCCCGGTACAAAGTTCGGCTCCCACTGCCAGCCAGCCAGATTAGAATTCGAAGTCACAACCTGAACTTTCGAGTCATACACTGTACACTGACTTGAAGCTTGCGACTATCTCGGACCCCCCCCCCCACCCCCCCCCCCGGACCCCCCCCCCCCAAAAAAAAAAGCAAACAAACAAACAAACGACCAAAAAAAAAATACCCCAAAAGCAAAAACAAAACAAAAAATTCGTAGTCTTACGTTAGTTTATTTTCTGTACTGGAACAGCTCGGTCATATCTCTCCGGCTGGAACCAAATATTGTGCTGGCCTTTTTCTCGTTGCCGCGTCAGTCATTGATATCACCGATACGTGGTGAAAAAGGACGTTAACCCCCAACCCCTCTAGCCCTCCCCCCCCCCCTCCAACTCACATGTCGCCGTGCATCTGAAACGCTTTTAAAGTGTGCCCCCAAGCAGTGTTACTGACCTGCCGCAGCGCAACGGATCACCTGCTACGCTACCCTCCCGCCTACCGTTACCCCCCCCCGCCCATCCCCTCCCCTTTTTCACACACACAGACTCTCTCCCGACCTTCCGCCCCCCCCCCCCCCCACGTGCCGTATTGGTGTCTATTAATAAGCAATTTGTGCCAACTCTTCTGACAGAATCGGAAAGCAAGAGCCCGGGCGCGGGGTGAGATATACAGTGACAATGCCTCTGCCATCTGCTCACAACAGGAACTCGTACAGTTTACCTGGATTCCCCTGGGGCTGATTGCTTCCAATATCCCCCACTATCTCCCGCTCCATCTCAACATATTAATGCCTGCTGCAGTTTCCAGCTTCGAGGCATCGTATGCCGTGACTGGCCCGGCAGTGTTTACTATGGGTGCCATGTAGTCAGGGTGGAATTCGGTTTCGTTCGTTTTATTCTGTTTTGGTTTGTGGTTGTATGTTGCTTGTTTTTGGGGTTTTGTTGTTGTTGTTGTTTTTGGGGTTTTGTTGTTGTTGTTGTTGTTGTTTTGTGGTCTGCAAACAGTATGAACAATGTGGTGAAAACTGCACCTTTCTCATTATCATGATTACTTCGTTCCTCAGTTCAGCGGCAGAACCAGTTCTAACGAAATGAAGCGAAACGAAAACGTCAAATTCATTGACGCTTCCGTTCATGCATGTGCACTGACACACACACACACACACACACACACACACACACACACACACACACACACACTGAGTCTGCTTTGCCTTCGGTTTCAGCCCGTGTAGCACTCCAACTACATAATGTAACTGATCCAGATCACAAAAACACTGATCTGCAATGATCGTGCGGGGAGCCGGGGTGGCCGAATGGTAGAGCGTCGACTTCTAATGCTCGGGTCGTGAATTCGTATCCCGGCTGGGGCCATATATTTGTGCTGGCTTTTTCATCGTTGCCCCGTCTTTGATATCACCCGTATGTGGTGGAAAAGGACGTTAAACCCCCAAACACCCACCCACCCACCCTCTGCAATCGTGCATTCAGTTTGATTCCGGCTCCGATCATCGAAGTATCAAAGTGCACGGAATAAAAGTACATGTATGATTATGCAGGGGCGCCGGAAGATGTTGGGGGGGAGGGGGGGGGGGCAGAATCTCGGAGGGGGGAACGTTGCCCGAAGACAGTGAAAAGCGGGGGGGGGGGGGGGGGGGGGCGATCAAATGCTGCGTAGACAAAAAACCTTTACGAACCAGGACGTTGCCCGAAAAAAAGTGAAAAGCGGCGGGGGGGGGGGGGGGGGCAATCAGAAGAGCGGACAGCCTTCGGTCCGCAAAAACAGAAGTTCTCTGTTGGGTGGGATGAGGGAGAGAGCACTAAGAGGGGTAGGGGGAGAGGTAGGGGAAGGGGGGGGGGCAAGACCATGGCTTTGCCCCCCCCCCCCCTCTTGCCATAGTCACCTGATTTTCCAGGGGGGGGGGGGGGGGGCGGGGGGGGGGGGCAAAAAGACACTCTTGCTCCCCCCCCCCCGGTTCCGGCGCCCCTGTTATGACAAAATGATGACACTCAATTTCACCCCGCCAGGCTAACAGACTGTTTCGTCTTCAGGAAAACTAGTGCTGTAGTTGAAATGTGAAGTAAACCGTTTATTCTTGACTGATCGTTTTGTCACGGACTATTTTGAACAGTTTTCTGGTGTGCTGTAGTTGAAATGTGAAGTAAACCGTTTATTCTTGACTGATCGTTTTGTCACGGACTATTTTGAACAGTTTTCTGGTGTGCTGTAGTTGAAATGTGAAGTAAACCGTTTATTCTTGACTGATCGTTTTGTCACGGAATATTTTGAACAGTTTTCTGGTGTGCTGTAGTTGAAATGTGAAGTAAACCGTTTATTCTTGACTGATCGTTTTGTCACGGACTATTTTGAACAGTTTTCTGGTGTGCTGTAGTTGAAATGTGAAGTAAACCGTTTATTCTTGACTGATCGTTTTGTCACGGAATATTTTGAACAGTTTTCTGGTGTGCTGTAGTTTTGTAGTGAGCTGTTCTTTGTCTTAGCAGACAAAAACTGCACGGCCTCTATAACTGTTCCATCATTTTCCCACCAGCCTCTGCAGCAAAATCCGGTCTTCGCTGGGCTGTCACAGCCATCATACTGGTTAGGATCAGGTAAGCTGATATTGTTTATCGAATAATGCTATCGACAAGGGCTGAGTCACAGTCAGACAAGGCTTTTGCATTACAAAGCTCGTGTCTATCTCCGCTCAACATCTTTTTCTGGGTCTAAGTTTTCCGAGGAATACTGGTTTGGTCGCAAGCCGCTCTTGTCCAGCGAAACGACATGTTAGGATCAATTGTAATCCTTGACTTGGCAGTTGTATCCCTTAGGGGGTTTCGGCTGACGAAAAAGTGGAATTATCTGCATGTTCAGAGGAAAGATGCATTAGGATGATGTTTGGTAAATTGTGGAAATGTGAGTACGACAAAATGTTAGAGGTAGTGATGCGTAAGACCTGAACCAGCGCTGTGGCAAAGATTCACTCTCAGCTTGGCTAAGTAAAATCGGCATCCCCTTTCATCGAGAATAATCACTGAAAAATAGTATGGGTATTTTTAGAGACGCCGGCCTCCCTCCCACAGGAGCTCAGGGCGTCGTACAATCAACACACGCATATTCACCCAGGAAAACATGCAACATGCCTCCACACATACACTGATTTCACTACAAACACATAATGTGAAGCATCATACACGGCTTCCGCTGCCCCCGGCTTCTACACACACACACACACACACACACACACACACACACACACACAGACACACACACACCGCGCGCGCGCGCGCGCGCGCACACACACACACACGCGCACGCACGCACGCACGCACGCACACACACACACACACCTTGCACACACACCTTGCACACACACACACACACACGCGCGCGGCACACACACACACACAGTGAGATGATGGTGTGCAACAGTTATTCATGGTTGAGAGCAGTGACGAGGTGTGGAAGAAAGTCGAAACACGGCCAGCCAATGGCTATAGCCAGGGGCCTAAAGAAAGATTGTTAGTAATGGAAACAACAACTGACAACAAAACTCAAAGTTCCTCTGCTACGTATACATGTGTGAACGTATTTCAGTCGTCTGCTTTTGTTCTGGTACTGAAGGTGTTTATAGTTACAAAACAGTTGTAGAAGTCAGTTGCTGTTGTTGTTCTGCTTTCCTGTCAAGTTGTTGATATTGCTACTGTTGCCATTGCTGTTGTTGTTGTTGAGTAGAACTGGAAATACTTTATTCATTTCAGTCTAGAAAGGTCAGCTGCATTGATTGTCGATGCTGTTGTTGGTTGGTTGGGTTGGTATCTGCCTTCTGCATTTTCGAGTTGCTACATTTAAGCGAAGGCGGAACCTTTGCGTACCGTCCGTAAGAAGAAAGATGACGTTGAGAAACTTACAATTTCTCCCTTAAATCTCCCTCAGTTTGATTTCAGCCAGAAGCGTTGAGCTTTTGATACTTTTGATACTGACTTATTCCCCGCGGGTCACTGAACAAACATGAACAAAATAATGAAAACAGTCTTCTTGAACTATGATGTTCAGCGTGTGAGTGAATGTGTGATCAGTTCACATCAGCGTGCGTATTGATAAGGATCAGACGTCAAGTTCCGACCGCGCGTACAATGGAAAGAAACTCTTCTGCTTATTAAAAATGTTGTTTTTATTTTGGTTTTTGCGGCTTACGAGTAATTTACAAAATATTAAAACTTATAAAAATACAGCAGTGAACTGCTGGTGGCCAGTAAACCTGGGAGACATCATCTGAACAGAAAAAGAAAACTTTCCGACAGGATTTGAAGCCGGTCAGTGCACACAACTTTTAAACTTTCAGTGCCATCCAAAACTTTCGGGAAAAAAAAAACAAACAGGGTCCTAACTTTCCCGGTTTTCCTACAGCAAGATGATCAAAGCAGTGATTAACGTGACTCGCGAGATTAGACGAGAAACAATTCCACCGTTGACAAAAAAACAAGGGCTTAAACGCCTTCTCAAATCCACGGCGTTTAGGCCCTTTTTCGGGGTAAGGGTAGATGGCCGTCTTACACATACCAGGCACGCAAACCCGGGATGCGCGTGCACGCTTGAGAATGTACACACGCAAATGAGATGGAAGAGGAGAAGACCAGCTGTGCTCGTCCAGACACAATTTGCTTTTCTTGGCTCACTCTCATTTTGGTCGACTTCGCAACGCCATCTGGATCAGCGGGGAATCAGGTAGATTGGTACCGGCGTCTTGAAAAAGGGACTAAATGCTTATCAGATTTCTAGGGCTTACGCCGTTCCTTTTCCGGATGATGGTAGATCGTAGTTTGGCCGAGGTCCAGGTTATGATCATTCGGTTGTAAATATTATTTATGGCAGTTCAGTTCGGTTTTTCTGCTGTGGGGAACGCCTTATTTTGTTTCTTGCCCGAATCCGTATCCTGATTTCTAATGTTACCCTCGCGCCGTATTCTTGGCAATGTCGAGTTTTACGAGGAAAAATACAATAAAATAAAATAAAATAAGGTAAAAAGAAGCATTAAAATGAGCAAAGAAATGCTGGCGCACACCTGATAACGTTTATTCACACACACACACACACACACACACACACACACACACACACACACACACACACACACACACACACACACACAAACTGACACCTTTGGTTCCGCCAACAGAACAGTTTTCGAGTGTCGGTTCTTCTCCATTAATTTTCTGATGGTTGTCGAAATGACATAATCCATAAAAACGAGGAGAAATC
>JACVVK020000113.1:1127500-1167500 GCA_018292915.2 Batillaria attramentaria | reverse complement strand
TACAATGGACAATCAAAAAGGAAATGTACTTCATTTTCCAGAACATTTTTGCAAAATGGGCATTTCATTGCGTCCATATTCTGTGATTGATACCTAAATTTGTTACATCTCAAGTCAGTAATACCCAAGCGAAATTTTATAAACATGTTTCTTACGTAGTGTGATTGAACAAAATCAAAATACTTTTCTTGTTCTAATGTGCTTTTGAAACTGCGGTAGAGTTCAAAGCGATCGCTATCTGAAAGTTTGGAAGACCAGTTCTGTCTAGCACAGTCAATCATTCTTTGTTTGAAGACTTTTAAAAACATACCTTTGTTTCCAACACCCTGTGAGAACCAAACATGGCCAAAACCATTACGACACAATAATACCTTTACATGTGTTGCCCATGTTTCGCTACCCGCCCTTTCATCCATGTCCTTTAGCATATGATACGCCATACTGGAAAATCTGTTGTTTGGTAATGCACAAAGTCTAAGCCAGTAGGAGATACATCTGGTAGAAGCCAGTACGGAAAGTGGGTATCGACCTAGTTCGCCGTAAACCATTTGATTTGGTGTATGTAAACTCACGTTTAACAAACGTTTACAGGCAAAAAGATGCACTTTTTCTATTTCAACAAACTCTTCTGTGCCCCATATTTCAGCGGCGTACAACAGAATAGGAACAACTTGAGCATCAAACAATTGAAAGAATACAGTAGGACTAGTACAGCTGATCCTCCACAGAGTTTTGAAAATATCTACAACGCACTTTTTTGCTTTCGTTACCAAGTCATCAACAGATGTGTGAAGACTCAAACGAGTAGTGAAGTTCATACCAAGGTATTTGTATTTGTTTACGACTTCTACTGTTGTGATCCATAGTACCATTTCTCATATTTTGACAAATAACCGCCATTTCTAAAAACAATAATCTTTGTCTTACTTAAGTTCACAGTGAGACCAAGTCTTGAGGAAATTGTATGCAAGTTGTTCAGTTGTGTTTGCAGACCACTTGGTGTAGATGAAAACAGTGCAATATCATCGGCAAACATCAACAAAAACAGTTCTACCGCATCCGGCTTAAGTTGAAAACCATGTTTACCATTGTTAACAATATAAGAAGCTAATTCATTAATTAGAAACGAGAATAATGTCGGAGAGGCCAAACAGCCCTGCTTAAGCCCTTGAAAACATTCAAAGTAATCTGTACAGTTCATGTTGTCCCTTACACAAAATTTGACAGAGTTGTACATTGCCTTTAATGCTGACAACATTTTACCCCTCACCCCAGCCTTCAACAGGATGTTCCAGAGGACATTTCTTTTCACTGTATCAAAGGCTTTTTGAAAGTCAACAAAAGCTACGTATACCTTTCTTTTTTGTAGTAAATATTTTTGGACGAGAGCATACAAAGTAAAGATATGGTCTGTTGTTGTGTATGTTTTCCTGAAACCAGCTTGAGTGCCAGAAATTACATCATGTACCTCAGCCCAATCAGTCAAACGCTTATTCAGTATATGCGTATATAATTTACTGACACACGACAAGAGAGCGATACCACGATAATTGTCAGGATTGTTCACGTCGCCTTTTTTGTGAGTGGGAATATGATAGCTTTAGACCATTCACTGGGAAACACACCTTTACTGTAGAGTGCATTGAAATATTTGGTAAGAAAGGGGACAATAACTGGTTCTGCTACTTTCAAAATTTCATTTATGATACCATCGGGACCAGCAGCTTTACCTAATTTTGCGTGCTTCAAAGATTCTTTAACTTCTGTATCTGTTATGTCACTATCTAAGTCGTCAAATATGTCGTCAACATCAGTGTCTTCTTGTACGATGGCATCTCCTTCTTCCTCTTCAGCCCTGTCATTTAGTATGCTAGAAAAATGCCGGAACCATGATTCTTTTGTTATATTGTGTTTTTGCCTCGGTTTTCGTCTCCATTTTTTAATTTCCTTCCAGAACGTCTGTTGTTAATCAATTTATCCACACTGTCTTTTTTAAACTTTTCTTCTTTTGCTTTCAGTAGTTTTTTGTACTTTTTCCTTGCATCTACATAAACTTGTCTATTTTCTGTTGTCTTGTGTTTAATAAAGGATTTCAAAGCTTTCCGTGTGGTTTTCTTTGCCTTACAGCATTCCTGATCATACCAGGGATATCCTGTTCTTATGCTTGAACTAACTGCATTACTAGAAGAAAAGTGTTTTGTCATGCAACTAGCAGCATCTTTGACAGCACTGGTAAACGTTTATAGAAGAGTCTATCTGAGCAGTGGCATCTGCCATACAAGCTTCAAAAACAGGCGATGAAAAGTTGTCCATGAGTGTCTGTGACTCAGCGGGACTCCACACTATCTTATTGAAAGAATAAGAGTGAATGTTTTCATTAGGAGCACCAACATTAGCAACATCTACATGGCTAACAGTAAGTTCAAGTGGCATATGAGAAGATTCAATCCTGTCTGCTATTCTAAGACCTGTACACAGAGGTACAAAATCTGGGGAGGCAATAAAGTAATCGTTGGTACTACTGCCAGTAGCAGAAATGAAAGTGAGTTGTTTTGATGAATCTGGGTTACATAAACCATTCAAAATCAATAGCTCAAAACATGCACATAAATCTAAGAGATTTTTTCCAAACACATTCTCAACATTATCATCAGAATGTCTGCTTCTAACAAACAGTTCACTGTCACTAGACAAAGTATTTTCAGGGTCGAGCTGGAAAATAGGAGTTGGGTTGCTGATTAGCTGTTCTACTGTTAAAGTCTCCACACAACAGAAAGTGTACATCACCAAACTGTTCAAGCACGCTAACGAGGCACTGTTCTATTTCATATATATGGCACTTATGGGGTAAGTCTTTATAAAATGGCGAGTCCTTTGGGGGCACGTAGCATGCAACGAAGACCACATCACAGTCTGTACCAAAGAGTGTTTTTTCAAACTTGAGGACAATAACTTGGTCGCATGAAACATCTACCCTAGAAACAAACTGAACGTATTCTTTGTACTAGCACTACAACACCCCCAGAGCTTCTGCCTTGACGGGAAAGTTTCACAGCAGGAGACGAGAAACATGTGAAGTTTGACCAAGCGTCAGGTGGAATGAATGAATTGTCTAAAAATGTTTCCAGCAGACATACGACGTCAAAAGTACTTACATACTCTAAGAAGTCAGGGTCGGCAAGTTTACTCCACAGTCCGTCGATATTCCATGACAGAAATGTCAGTGAGTGTTGCGACTGACCTACTACACGTGCGTGTAACTGGGTAGTATCCCGTGCAACTGGGGTAGAGTCCGGGCCTTGGCCGACACATCACGCGTGACTGGGTTCGGCCTCGACCTCGACACTAGGGGAGCTAGGAGGGCGCCTGCGCTTGGGGGGCTTGGGTGACGGGTGGTGGTGTTGACCTGAGACAGGTGCACGTGGAGTCGCGCCGTCACTGTTGACAGTCGACCCGCGTCCCTGGTTACGGTCTCTGCTTCCTACCGCTCGAACCGCTTGACTGTTGTTGTTGTTGTAGCTGATATCGAAGCGTCGTTGGCTGGAGTTGTCGGTGTCGTCGTTGATGCGCTGCTGCAGGGGTCCGGCGACGACCAGTTTGTTGCCCTTGTAGTACGCCCGTACTCCTTTGTCCCGGTGTAGTCGGATCTGTTCGTGTTGTCTCTGTGTCAGGTCTCCGGCAACATCAATGCGCTTCTGTTTTAGGGCTGGACGCGCCTTTGTGAGAATGGCCATCTTGTCCTTCCAACGGGTGAACTTGACAATCATGGGACGTGGTTTAGCGTTCTGGTTGCGGTTTGCTGCCACAGATGCGAAGTCGGGTTTCTTCCCCACCCGGTGTCGCTCGCACTATGTCGTCCTCCGACCAGACCTTGTTCGGCACCGTACCCTGCAGGCACTCCACTACTTTCGCCGCACAGGACTCAAAGTCTCGCCAGGAGTTTCAGTAAGGCCGAAAAAGCGCAGGTTGTCTCGACGAGAGAAGGCCTCCAGTTTGTCCAACTCCTCCTCGTAACGTGCCTGTAGGTCTTTTAGGTCTTCCTGGAGATCTTCTACAGACTCTGCGACATCTTCCTGTTTCTCCGACAGTTTCTCGAAAGTAGTCTCGAGGGTCAGGGTACGCTCTTTAAGCTCGGCGATGTCACTAGCGATCGCCTGTACAGAGTTCAGCACACCATTCATGTCAGCACGAAGGGAACCGACTTGCAACGCCAGCTTCTCGTCAATAGCCTGTGTCTGTCGGTCAATGATGCACTGAATATCAGCAAGTGTAACCGTGGATGGGGATGTCGTAGTCGCACCACTTACGTCGGACACAGCAGCAGCAGGGGCAACACAGCCAGAAGACGGGGTATCCATAGCAGTAGTTAGTTCAGTCACGGTAGTACAGAGTACAACACGAAATGAACACGCCCGTGACGACCACCGGTAGGTACAGTGTTCACCAAGGGTTCACGCTAACACGGCAGTGTTGAAAATTTGACAGAGGCACTGTAAACAATCCCGACACAAAAACCAGTCGAAATTTATATCACTCTGTCCAGCGTGGGCTGCTGAAGATGATGGTAACACTTTACAGCAGATTCTTGGCAATTACCCCGAATTAATGACCAAAAACAGAAAATGATAGTCGCTGCTATTTGAAGAAGGTATTTTCAGCTTCGTGAGCTCGTACTCACTCCGCGAGAGAGAGAGAGAGAGAGAGAGAGAGAGAGAAGAAAAGAACAGAAATACATGTAGTTAGAAAGGAAAAGAATACCCGATAGGTCCTACCCGCCAGCCGCCGCCAAGTCCCAACCCGCAATGAAGAAATCTACTCACCCCCTCAATTACACTAACTCCTACTACTCACTAACAGGCAGTGGCCACACGTGGAATCTATGAACTTTACTAACCCCGACGTAGAACCAAGAAAATAACACACTAGATATGAAACACGAGCCACACGCGCACCCACGCGCACCTTACACACACACAAACACACACAGTCACTTCTGTGACAATAGTGAAGCAGACAGATATAGAGCTTACACGATTAGTTCGAGTGGTTTACGGCGAAAGACTAACCCCTCGATGGTTCGATTGTTTGTGTAGCTACCGAGCCTCCAGCGAGGTAGCTACTCAAACAATCGAACCATCGAGGGGTTAGTCTTTCGCCCTAAACCAAGAGAACTAATCGTGTAAGCTGTTTATACCACGAGCAGTTTCTTTTCTTTTGAAAAATCCAATTTAGTGATCCAAGTGCTCGTTTTTGACAGATCTTTTTACAGAGACCATTCCCACCGACACCGCGAAAAGAAGTAGTTCCATTGAACGCCACTGCGTGCTGTCTTGCTGCCATATTCTTGCGCTAAATTCATGAATCGGTGTAGAACTGGCTACAAACGTCAGCCTCCGTTGCGAAGTTGGTAAAAAGTGTACGCGTGGGCAGATTCAAACACATTCGACATGTATTGCAGCGATGTGTCGGTCATGAAAGCGCCAAGTTTCACATGGTTCACATTGTGGAGGCCATATCTTTAAATTTTCATCACGGAAGGCAGAAAACAGTAGTTCAACTCGTCTCCTTCTCGGCGTTTTGTGGCGATGTTGGTGGCTATCTGTCTTGTTTACACATTTCCGGGTAACGTTTGGCTTGTTGTTTTTCTGTTCTCTGCATTGTCTTTCCTAATGCAGTCAACATCACCTCATTTTTTTAAAAATCCATTTTCAGCGGTTTTAGCAGCAGGTCAGAAATCTCCATTCCAAGGCCACTGACCGATGGCGTAACTGGAGTGTGTTTTTGTGAACTCGTAAATCACTGAGTGGGTTATGGAAAGTCATAACCCACACTTTCGCTCTCTGTTTCCTTACTATTTTCAGACGTAAAGCACTCGAAGTTAATTCACTGAAATTTGCACTGGCGAGTGGTGTAAAGGGCGGTAAAGTACCATCGAAATGACCGGATACGCCAGAACTGCTTGTTTGTATTGAATACGGAAACTGACTGGCAATCAGTGCAGTTCTTTCAAGAGCGGTGTAATGCGGTCTCGCATGTCTTTCTTAAAGGGGTAGTCCACGGTAGTTTTGGCCACAAAAGTGTCAGTAAGTGTTTGAAACGAGTCCCAGCAGCCCACACACGACCGCCACTGAGCAAATCTTAAATGGTTTAGCTACATGTACCGTACAGTTTCATACATAAAAAGATTCGTAGAAGTCTGCATCTGTCCAAAACTGAAGCATTCAAAATCTACGCGCCGAGGTCATCAAGATAGAGGCTTTGGTTCTCGACGCGGTAGCGCAGATGTACTACCGGTACAGTGGCGCCATCGCACAAAGAAGCAAAAGTCAATCCAGGGGACGGCTAACAATGGCTGAGGCTTCCATTCAGACGTATATGTGCGAACCACCAGCAGGGGGTGTCTATCGCTAAGTGGTGCAGTTATGATGATAACTGTCACGGCCCTGGTAAAGCTACGAAGACGGCTGAGCCAGTACAGCCACCGACAGGAAAGGTGAAAATTATACAGGTTTACTATGATACAGACACCACACAACGAATAATACGTCAGTAGCCTTACGTCATTTGTACAACTCCGCATGAGTCTGACGTCATATCTAGTCACGTTAATCTTTTCAGCTGTTCTGTGAGTATTTACTTGTTGAGTGTTCAGCAGATAGGAACACAAAAGTGACTCGCTTCTGAATAATGAGTTTTGGTTGAGCGCATCCCCTTGAGTTATTGGTATAACTGACACGTCTCTGCAGTAGACAATTCAGATGACGACGATGATGATAATGATGGTAGGTCATTTGTAGGGCGTCCACGAGCATGCTTACGTCGCCTTCGGGAAAGGAAGAAGAAATATCATATTCATTGCTTTCTTTTAAATGTTTTGTTTCCATTACAGCCGTTTTCATTTTTCTTTTTCTTTTTTAAACTGTATAACTTTTGCTGTAGAATATTGTGAATTGTGGGTCTCCGGCCGGGCTCTGAGAACATAATCGGATTACACATTAGTACGGCTTGTAACATCAGACGGACGCATTGAAGTCTTCGAACAACAACCAAAAAATAAAAATAATAATGAGAATAAGAATTTATCAACTAAACCTTTACACAAAGCTCCTTAGGTTTTCTTGCATCTACACTCATTTTTCATACTGGAGTATAAAATTATATTAGATACATTCTTCCGTTATTCTTACACCGGAAAAAAACGCGAAAGACTTTTTTTTTTTAACCATTCTTGGCCCACTGTGAAGACTAGAGTTTCGTGCAAACAGCTTATTCCTTTTCTTCGTGAACATAGATATAATATCATATTTCTGGCAGCCAGCTGCTTAATCTAAGTAACTATTTTCTACTCTACCCAGGACATCCATCTCAACTTGATTATCTTGAATCTATTCTTGTGTTGATACTCCTTTTTCACAGATGCACGCATACAGATACATGTTCTTGCCGCCATTACACAGATCAGTATCATCTTATCTTTAAAAATGACACTTTTAATGAGGACTCAGGGGATTTTCTTAAGCAAAATAGCTGAAATAAATGCTTGATTTTGACATAAAGGATAGTGCACAACAGAAGAGATCTGACGAATGGAACGACTTTGTTTGACATTTTCACCAAAACCACTCACGGAAAAACTGTCGAAGGGGGTAGGTATCCTATTTCAACATGAAACACACAGCGTATTAAATGTTTATAAACCTCCTGATACAACATGAAACACACAGCGTATTTGATGTTTCTATTCGTTTCGTGTGATCTTTGTACAGCAGGAGTTTCATCCGTGTTCTGTATTTCTGAAGAAGAAGAAGAAGAAGAAGAAGCCATCTTCGATGAAACTGATTGCAAATCTGTAAATCCGAACTTCACATTGAATCAAAGCTGCAAAACTAAACACAGTTAAGCTATGAACTCCGTCTGGCTTGATTCAGTTTTTGTCGTCCAATGCCACAGTAGATCAATACGCGCCTCGTACTGGAGCGATTTCAGTCCAGTAGCTTCCATTTCGCAATTGTAAGCAACAACGCGTAGTTCCGTGACGGAAGCTACGTATGTCGTCATGAGGCCGAATAGTCGTCACAATAGGCCCCAACGGCTGAGGTCACAGGTCAGGATAGACTTCAGACTTTGACGTCTTATGTCACTTTAAACAAGACTACTGTCTTTGATACCATACAGAGTGACCGCATCAAGAGGGGGGGGGGGAGGCAGTCACACATGCACACCAGTGGGTAGCGTCCGACCAAAATGGCCGAGGGTCCCGTGCTGTTATTATCCTCACAGATTCAATGAGAGTGGGAATGGGAAACCAAGACTGGCATGTGTCAGTGGAAAGCAGGCTACAGAGGGTCTTGTGCATCTGCTGCCCAGGGCATTTAGGGGTGAGAGGTAACGAGTGAGCAGACACCCTCGCCGGCTGGGCCTGCGCGTAGAGATGAGAAGTGGTCAAGAGTGTGAGACATACACTGCACAAGAAAAGCCGCTGTCACCATTCCATCGACCTGTCAAGACAGTTTATAAATGAAACGAGCTTTCGCTCGAGACTGTTTAAAAGCTAAAAAATAATGTTAGCCTGGGAGGAGCATCGGAACGCTCGTCTTTGTGCGCGCTTTCGGTCTTTCTGCGCATTTTTACATTGTTGACTGAACCATGGAATTTTAGAAACTTTGTGAACTGTTGAGGTTTTCGGGATGGCATCGCTGGCCACTTCAATCAAGATATTAGTAAAAGCGGAGGCAGGATCCTCCGAAGACATCACCGCCTCCTCGGTCAGCCGTGACCGGCAAGAGGCACTAAACAAATCCCAGTTAGCCCTTCTCAGGTTCCAACGACCCACTGCTGCGTCCTCCTCGCTGCTGGCGGTCGACAGGACGACCGGAAAGTGGTCGCTGCCACACAAGGTCATCGTGGACACGCCACTCAAAATCCAGGACGAGGGAAGGATCAGAGACAGACAGATCGAGGACTGAAGAAGTACCAGTTGCTCGATGAAGGTAAGCAGGAGAGCCATGGTTAAAGACGCAGAGGTCAAGCGAGGAAAAAAGTTCCTCTAGAACCTGACCCCTGTCGTTTGAGTGGTCGCTGCCCCAGAGTGGAGCATGACCGTTGAAATCCCCAAGCAGAAGAAAGGGGCGGGGGACCTGGTCAATGAGACAGTTAAGGTCTCTCGAGGAGACACGTTCGGACGGCGGCAGATAAATGCTGCACACCGTGACAGATTCATGTAAGGAAATACGGACAGCAATAGCTTGCAACTGGTTGTTGAGATGAACTGGGCTGTGTAAAATGTCCTTGCGAATTAAAATACCAACGCCACCATGAGGCCTTTCCGAAGAGGACCCCTGGTGGACGAAATTTAAACCAGTAAAAGTTGCGGGGGATGACTCCCTGAGAAAAGTCTCCTGAAGGGCCACCACGCCCGGCTTATGCGAGTTCACTGAGATCTTTAATTCTTCGAAATTAGCCCGAAAACCTCGACAATCCCATTGTATCATAGCATTAGTAGCCATTTAAAATAGTGTAAAATAAAAACCGCACAAAGCAGCGACGGCTATGTGACAGCTGGTGTCTTTGAAGGGGACTCAAGAGGCGACGGGAGCACGGAGCGGGACTCTACAGTGACCACCTCCTTGTCCTCAAGGGCCTGAAAGGAGTTGGCGAAATCGACTCCCTGGTCTCCCTTCTGGGTCCTAACTGAAAGCGGACCCCATGCTTTTTTATTTTTGTTTTTTTCCGGATGGTGGGGGGGGGGGGGGCGGCGGGAGGAGGGGACGCGCTGGGACTCCAGCTGACACGCACCAGGGCTGCCCAGAAAATATACTCGGAGGTGTTCCCCCGACTGACTCGTTAAGCCACCACCTTCTTCTACACTACCAGGGACAGAGGACCGCTGTCGTATGACACCAGAACCGGTAACAAAGACCATCGCGTGGTGTCCAGGGTCTTAACTAACTACCAGGGAGTGCAGCAGGGCAGGACGTGACCAGAGCCGATTGACTAGGCCGGGCCGCCTAGCCTCCAGTCTAGGAGAATTCAAGGCCAAAGCAGCGTGTTGGCACTACAGGGCGCGACCTATAGGAGGCCTAAGCTGCCAGGATCCTATCCTCCTCCGACGCAGGTCGCGGAGCACAGCAAACACTCCGGATCTTAAAAGACCACAGTAAGAAAAGAGCAAGAGCTGCAAGACTGAAATGGGCCTTGCAGTAGGCGGATAAAGCTATTGTAAAATATGTAAGCCTGCTGGACTAAAATGGGCC
Source organism: Batillaria attramentaria (assembly GCA_018292915.2). Taxonomy (NCBI): domain Eukaryota; kingdom Metazoa; phylum Mollusca; class Gastropoda; family Batillariidae; genus Batillaria; species Batillaria attramentaria. Next base: position 1,157,247 of record JACVVK020000113.1, on the reverse strand, counting down.
CTGCAGTAGGCGGATAAAGCTATTGTAAAATATGTAAGCCTGCTGGACTAAAATGGGCCCTGCAGTAGGCGGATAAAGCTATTGTAAAATATGTAAGCCTGCTGGACTAAAATGGGCCCTGCAGTAGGCGGATAAAGCTATTGTAAAATATGTAAGCCTGCTGGACTAAAATGGGCCCTGCAGTAGGCGGATAAAGCTATTGTAAAATATGTAAGCCTGCTGGACTAAAATGGGCCCTGCAGTACGCGGATAAAGCTATTGTAAAATATGTAAGCCTGCTGGACTAAAATGGGCCCTGCAGTACGCGGATAAAGCTATTGTAAAATATGTAAGCCTGCTGGACTAAAATGGGCCTTGCAGTAGGCGGATAAAGCTATTGTAAAATATGTAAGCCTGCTGGACTAAAATGGGCCCTGCAGTAGGCGGATAAAGCTATTGTAAAATATGTAAGCCTGCTGGACTAAAATGGGCCCTGCAGTAGGCGGATAAAGCTATTGTAAAATATGTAAGCCTGCTGGACTAAAATCTGCAGGTTAGTGTATAGGGACCAGAGGGTATAACATTGTAGAATATCTTCTACCAACATGATGTCAGGACCGGATTAGTGTCGAAACCAGAAAGAACTGTACATTATATCTAATGCCAACAGTCTTCTCCGGACAAGATGGCAACTCTTATCTGGACCCTGTGGCCTGTCTGGTATGGGTGACCCTATCCAGCATAGCCCACAGGGTCAAAGGGGCCACATACGCCCCCCCACCACGAGAAGGTGGTTGCCCCCGGGGTGCCTAAATCTGAACGAAAGTGATGACTGTTTACGCGCTCAATCTTAGAGTTTATTGAAATGTTTTCTTGTCTCCTGTTGACCTCGCCGGCGATCTTCATACTGCTCTGCAGCGTTCTGGCCCGTTAGCTAACGCTATCGACAAAATCCGTTCCCTCAGCTTACTAATAAATGCATGACCTTCAGGGCGCTCATGCAGCTTAGCCAAATGTAAAAATAGAACAGGGTAATCCCATTGGAAAGCGACAACTCCGTTTGAATTCCGCCAATCGCTGTGCGAAACCTGTATATCACTTGAAGTGTCCTTTATCTGACCTAATACGTTAAGGTCAAGGGCAGATAATCTTCCTCTCATCTTGTCCCTACGGTAACACTGCGCCAGGTACCTTGCTGTGACAACTTGGGAAGCTCGGAAAGTAGAGCATTTGACTTTCAGTACTCGGGTCATGAGTTCGAATTCCGGGCTGGAAGCCAAACATATGTGCCGGCTTTTTCCTCTGTGCCCCGTCTCTGTCACTCTTAACTGGTGGAAAAGGACGTTAAATCTCAAACATCACCCCCTCCAAAACTGTCATTTATTTCCAGAATATACTGTTATGTAACATCTGTAGAGCCGTTGTCAGCGGGTGCATGTCGTTAGCCCTGTGTGTCAACAGCCCTCCGTGTCAACAGCCTTATGTGTCAGCAGTTCAACGTCTCGATAGTTCGAATTCTCGATAGTCCTACGGTCGACAGCCGTCCGTGTCAATATTCCTACACTGAGTCAAAGTCTCGTCAGTCCTGCGTGTCATTAATCCTATGCGTCAATAGTCCTATACTTCTTCGGATTCTTTCAAGTAGTACTAACGTCGCTTCTGTGTAAAATTAGAAGGTAACCTCGAAAGCGTAGGACTGTCAACACGTAGGACTAATGATACGTAGGACTGACGAGACTTTGAGCACGCACAGAAAGATACAAGAGGTCATTCCTCCCGCGGGCCATCACCACAGTAAATGGTTTTTACAAGAGGGGACAACCTAACGAAAGTGATACCTTTTAGAGTTTTTCGGTTATTAATCTATTTTGTATTTACGTGTTTGTATACTTTTAAGTTTTTATGTTTAGAGAGTGCGTGAATGTGTGTGTGCATCAGAGTGAGTGGGTGTTTGTGGGAATGTGATATATATATATATATATATATATATATATTTTTTTTTTTAAATCAAAGGAGGTGGAGCAGGCATTGTAATTTCCCTTTTATGGGATTGAATAAAATATCTTATGTCTTATGTCTTAAAATGTAGAACTATCGACACGTAGGATTATCGATCGTAAGACTATCGACACGTAGGGCTGTCGACACTTAGGACTAATGGGACACCTCCATCCTATTTCGTCAGCCTCCTTTCGTGGTCACGCGTACCCCACTCACGTATCGATACAAAATGCGTAAACTTGTAGGACTATCGACACGCAGGACTATCGACCGTAAGACTATCGACACGTAGACCTGTTGACACGTAGGACTTTTCGTCAGGCTCCTTTCGTGGTCACGCGTACCCCACTCACGTATCGATACAAAATGCGTAAAATTGTAGGACTATCGACTCGTAGGACTATCGACCATAAGACTATCGACACGTAGACCTGTTGACACGTAGGACTTTTCGTCAGGCTCCTTTCGTGGTCACGCGTACCCCACTCACGTATCGATACAAAATGCGTAAAATTGTAGGACTATCGACTCGTAGGACTATCGACCATAAGACTATCGACACGTAGACCTGTTGACACGTAGGACTTTTCGTCAGGCTCCTTTCGGAGTCACCCCCCCCCCCCACCACCCCCCTCGTCCCCCACGTGCCTTTTTCACCTGTTTGGTGTGTACTCAGGTATCATTGGTGCCATCTTGGTACGCAGACAGCAGACTGGCGTCTGTTTCCGTAACATAGGGTATGTGAAGTCTGGGTGTCCGAGGACTGGAGCCGTTGTCAGCCCGCGCTTCACTTCCTGGAAGGCCTCAGGACAATGTTGCTCCCATCTCGTCAGGCGCTGGCCTGTTGCGATCACCTGCATGTGTCGGTGATTGCATTATTCAGTGAATTCTCCAACTGCCTCCCGGGCATGTTGTCTTCCTTGGCAACTAGGAAATTTTCCTTTCTACCTCTCTGTCTATCCCTCACCAGCCCATTCGCCTGTTGTTTTTTTGTTTGTTTTTTTTTGTTCTTTTTTTAAGAAAGACGTCATCGGAAATCTTACCTAAGCCATGATACGTCATCCAAGCAAAGTCGAAGGAAACCATTTTGGAGCAGCATCTGCCACTCTGAACAAAGTGAGATATTTCTCCAAAAATATCTGCTTATGCCTACTCTTACTTCCATTCACCTTTTCATTCTTAGTATTCGTTAACAAATGATCCCAGTGATACTATTTCCGAAAATTATCTACCAAATTCCCCCCCCCCCACTCATTTTTCAACAGCTTCGTTTCTCCCTGTCTTGACCTAGCGAACATCACGACAGTTTCCACTACAGTTTGCATCTATTAGTGGAAAAGGTGAGGTCGGTTACCGTGCACTTCCCCGGCGACTCTATAAGACTAGTTTAAAAATGAACCTTGGGGTGTGCTGAGCACATTAGATCATTGTTCCCAAAAATCGGCAGGGTTGCACCAAGAGTTACAGCCCTTTAAGTGAGGGTACTGTCCGCGCTCACTGACCACACGCACCATAATGCATTGACAAGCAGTGATTTCAATCACTCAAAAGTTTCCCTTATATTTCACAATATAAATAAGACCATGTATGACTATGTTTATAAACGTTTCTTGTCTTCAATAAAACAAACAAAAACAAAATACAGCTGGATACTGCTTCACAGTGTTGGTTGACGGAAGCCAAGTATTCCACCAGTGGGGAAAGTCTTGAATGGAGGGAGACAATGCCTTGTTCTCTTTCCTTGAGTCTAATGCATCATATTTGTGTGCATTTCTTTGTCTCCTATACCGTAAGTGGGGTATTCTGGTTATTTCAAACTTGACTGTGTTCTTCTGCAATGTGTCTTGGTGTCACAATATCAGATTTAACCTCCTACCCCCCAAATTGTCAAATTACAAGAAATCTCTCTTGTGGATTATCCCAAGCAATGTTTTGCCAGTAAAACTACTATCAATGAACACGTTTTCAGAGAAAGTGTTAATCTCTACCAGAACATGTGAAAAAACGTTAGGTAGAGTGCATCTAAAGCACCCCTTAAAGGCAATATCGTTGTTTCAAATCGTGATAATATCAAACAGAACTGCTCTTTTCTGTTTTCTGAAATCAAATATGTTACATCTGTCGGCATTTCTTTGTCTCAGAGAACCCAGGCGGGGTATGTTGGCTATTACAAACCTGATTATTTGATGCTGCAATGTGTCTTAGCGTCACAGTAACCGATTTAAGCTCCCCACCCCCCAAAATGTTGAATTACAAGACATGTCTGTAATGGTAACCCCAAACGATGTTTTACCACTAGAACTACTACAAATCAACATGTCCTCAGAGAAAATAACATTATGCACCAGAAAAAATGAAAAAAGTCGGATATGGTGCATTAAAACTTGCTTATCATTGTTAATTGCGTGGTTTCAAGTCTTAATAGAATCAGGACATTTTTTTGCCATTTTGTCGACAAGGTAAAGCTGGTAACCTGGAACCCGGCCCCAGCGACTCTATTAGACCGGTTTAAAAATCAACCTTACGGTGTGCTGAACACATTAGATCATTGTTCCCATAAATCCGTTAGCTTGCACCAACAGTTACAGCTCTTAACGTTTATGACCCCCATACGCACTGAAGACAAGCAACAGACTGCAATTGACAGACACGTAATTTCAATCACTCAAAACAATTTGTCTTCTATTTGCCAATACAGATCAAACCATCCATGGCATCAAAGCTGTCAGCAATTCTTTGTCTCAGGTACCAGCAGTGAGGTATGTGGAATATTCTGAACCTTATTCTGCGGTGCTGCGATGGGTCTTGGTGTCACAATATGAGATTTAACCTCCTACCCCCCAAAAATGTCAAACGACAATAAATCTCTTTGTGGATAACCCTAAGCAGTGTTTCGCCAATGTAACTGCTACCAATCAACACGTTTTCGTACAAAGTAATAATATCCGCCCGAACATGTGAAACTGTCAGGTATCGTGCATTAAAACTAGCCATTGAAGGGAATTTCGTTGTGTCAAATCTTGATAAAATGAAACAAAACATACCCTCATCTCTTTTCTTAAATCAGATGCCTTACATCTGTTGGCATTTTTTGGTATCTGAAGACCCCGGGGAGCTGTCTGCGTTGTTTCAAACCTTGTTATTTGATGCTGCAATGTGTCATGGCATCACAGTATTGGATTTGAGCTCCTCACCCCCAAACACTGTGATGGTGAAGTATAAGACATGTCTGTTAATGGCCGGGTAAACACAAGCGATGTTTTACCAACAGAACTACTACACATCAACAGGCCTTCAGAGAAACCGATAATATGCTCCACACAAAAGTAGAAAAGTCAAGCAAGTAGCATTAGAACGAGCACATCATGGCATTCGCGTTGTTTCAAGTCTTAATAGATATAAGGAATACAGTCCGTTTCTCTTTTCCTAAATCCAGTGTATCCTATCTGTCAGAAATATTTTGTCTCAGAGAATCCATGTGTGGTATCTGGGTTATTAAAAACCTGGTTATTGAATGCTACAATGTGCCAGGGTTTCACAGTATTAGATTCAAGTTCCTACCCCCCATCATTTTTAAGCACAGGACATGCCTTTTATGGATACCTTCAAGCGAAGTTTTACCAACAGAACTATTGCGAATCAATACTTCTTCAGATAATAGTTATATGTTCCATGCAGAAGTGGAAGAGGTCGAGTAGGTTGCACTTAAACTAGCACATCATTGCACTCTCTTTGTTTTAGGTCTTAATATAATCAAGGAAAAAACACCATTTTCTCTTTTTTACATCAAATGTATCATATCGGTCAGCAATCCTTTGTCTCGGAGAACTCAAGCGGGGTATCTGCATTATAACAAACATAGTAATTTGATATTCCATTGTGCCTGGGATTCACAGTATATAAAATTTAAGCTCCTACCCCCCATCATGTCGAAGTACAAGACATGTCTTTTATGAATACCTTCAAGCAATATTTTACCGAAAGAACTACTATTAATCAGATCATCAGAAAAAAATAATGAATTGCTCCAGACAAACGTTGAAAAAGTCAGGTAGGATGCATACAACTAGCACATTACCTACGGCAATCTCGTATTATCGTCTTAACAAAATCAAGGAAAAAACGTCAGTATCTCCTTGCTTAAATGAAATGTACCATATCTGTCAGCAATGTTTCGTCCTATAGAACTGAAGAGAAGTCTCTGGGTTGTTTCCAGCCTGGCTCTATGATGCTGAGACGTGTCTGGGTGTCACAGCATCAGATGTAAGTTCCTCCCTCCCAAAACTGTTGAATTTCAGGAGGACATCTTTTATATGGTTAGTTCCAAATCCAAGCGATGTTTTGCAGCGCGATAGCTTCAATGCACCCCACCTGACGTCTACTGGTGTATACCATTACGTTTTGTGATAATGTGTTGATTGGTAATAGTTTTATTCGTAAACATCGGTTGAACGTATCCACTAAAAACATTATTTGTACTTTGACATTATGGGAGGGAGGAACGTAGATCTTATACTGTGACATCCAAACAGATCTCAGCATAACAAAACCAGATTTGAAATAGCCTAGAGACTTCACCTGGGTTAAATGAGACAAAATATTGCTCACAGATATGGTGCATTTGATCTAAGAAGAGAGAAAATGAAGTTTTGCCTCTAATTTTATGAGGCTTCTATCACTAAAATTGCCATGACATACTAGGTTTGATGCACTTCACCAGCCGCTTTTCACATGTTCTGGTGCATATCATTACTTATTTATGAAAATGCGTTGACTAGTTGTAGTTTCATTGAAAGGACACCGCGTGTGGCTATCCACAAGGAGACTTCTGGTAATTTGAAGTTTTGGGGGGATAGGAGCTTAAATCTAATACTGTGACACCCAGGCATGTTACAGCATCGAAACAACAGAATTGCAATAACTCTGATACCTCACTTGCAATCTCTGAGACAAAGAATTGCTGACAGATATAATGCATTCGATTCACGAACAAGAAAAGGGCAGGTTTTGTTTAATTTTATCAAGATTTGACACAACGAAATTCCCTTCAATGGCTAGTTTTAATGCACGATACCTGACAGTTTCACATGTTCGAACGGATATTATTACTTTGTACGAAAACGTGTTGATTGGTAGCAGTTACATTGGCAAAACACTGCTTAGGGTTATCCACAAAGAGATTTATTGTCGTTTGACATTTTTGGGGGGTAGGAGGTTAAATCTCATATTGTGACACCAAGACGCATCGCAGCACCGCAGAATAAGGTTCAGAATATTCCACATACCTCACTGCTGGTACCTGAGACAAAGAATTGCTGACAGCTTTGATGCGTTTGAGTTAAGAAGAGTAAAAAGTGCATTTTCTCCGTATATCTACGATCTTCTGCAATGATGGAAAACATGACTTACGTAAGTCAACACTGTGAAGCAGTATCCGGCTGTATTTCATTTCTGTTTGTTTTATTTCAGACTAGAGACGCTTATAAACACTGCCATGGATGGTTTGATCTGTATTGGCAAATAGAAGACAAATTGTTTTGAGTGATTGAAATTACGTGTCTGTCAATTGCAGTCTGTTGCTTGTCTTCAGTGCGTATGGGGGTCATATACGTTAAGAGCTGTTCTGTTCTGTTTGATATTATCACGATTTGAAACAACGATATTGCCTTTAAGGGGTGCTTTAGATGCACTCTACCTAACATTTTTTCACATGTTCTGGTAGAGATTAACACTTTCTCTGAAAACGTGTTCATTGATAGTAGTTTTACTGGCAAAACATTGCTTGGGATAATCCACAAGAGAGATTTCTTGTAATTTGACAATTTGGGGGGTAGGAGGTTAAATCTGATATTGTGACACCAAGACACATTGCAGAAGGACACAGTCAAGTTTGAAATAACCAGAATACCCCACTTACGGTATAGGAGACAAAGAAATGCACACAAATATAATGCATTAGACTCAAGGAAAGAGAATAAGGCATTGTCTCCCTCCATTCAAGACTTTCCCCACTGGTGGAATACTTGGCTTCCGTCAACCAACACTGTGAAGCAGTATCCAGCTGTATTTTGTTTTTGTTTGTTTTATTGAAGACAAGAGACGTTTATAAACATAGTCATACATGGTCTTATCTATTTTGTGAAATATAAGGGAAACTTTTGAGTGATTGAAATCACTGCTTGTCAATGCATTATGGTGCGTGTGGTCAGTGAGCGCGGACAGTACCCTCACTTAAAGGGCTGTAACTCTTGGTGCAACCCTGCCGATTTTTGGGAACAATGATCTAACGTGCTCAGCACACCCCAAGGTTCATTTTTAAACTAGTCTTATAGAGTCGCCGGGGGAGTGCACGGTAACCGACCTCACCTTTTCCACTATATGTTTAGGACTGGATAGGACAGACCTATACATACTTTCAATTTTTCTGGCATCACAATCGCATCAGTAACGCTGTACTGTGACTGCCTACGGTCGAAGTCAGTATAAGATTTTTAGATTTCTATAGAGAAACAACTTTATAAGACGGGGCAGATTTTGCTACGCGCAGCAGCAAGTTTCAGTGATACAAAACAAGACTGTGACGTTTCTCCACACAATACATACTTTCACGCACACAGTGACGTAACGAAATATGCGTCATAGACACTCGACGTGCACACTATGCTGCTGCGTTCTTTTTGGCGGGAGTTGTGAGACGTGTGTGTGTGTGTGTGTGCGGACGGATGTAATGATGGCTATCTCCTAAACCACCTCGTTGGAGGCCTTTTTACTTTGAGATAAAATGGGAATTCACCTTCTCCAGACCTACCTTTCACGAATTTTATCCTGCGGCATTTTCAAAGGAGTTATCCCCGATTTTAAAAAATCGGTCATGTTACGATTTTTTTCGAAAAAAATGTTCGAATGGCTTCATTTTTTAAAATTGCGAAGATCATCCAATTATACTGCCTGTTTTCGTAGCACAGCTCTGTAGCTCTGACAGGTTTTGTGTAAGAAAAATATTTCCCAGGAAGGGGTGGTTTGCATATAAGGCCAAATATCTATGAAAAGACTCCTTCAAATTACTCATCATTCCGGTAATTTTGTCACTTGTGCCAACTGCACATATGACGTGAACTACTGCACTATTATAGCTTTAGTATTAAGAATGACAGAGCTTTTAGATAAACACATTTTTTCATGTTTCTGCGAGAAGCGCCGGTCAAAAAAAAGTCCAGTTTTGCAATTTCGTAAGTACAATCCAAGGCACTTAAGTCCACGTTTCATCAGCTCTCTAGATCTTCCAGATTTTATGTCAAAATTAATTCAGTCACGGAAGTCACAAAAGCAACAAGGAAATCACAAGATATGAAGAAGTATCATCTGTCAGACGAGCAGCGTGAGGCTGACGTCAAATGTTTGGTTCACAGACAAAATCTGCAAGTATCGTCACTGCTTCCGACATTTCATCAGCCCTCTAGATCTTCCAGATTTCATGTGAAAAATAATTCAGTCGGAGAAGTCACAAAGCCAACAGGGAAATCACAAGACATGAACAAGCATCCTCAGACGATTTCAGTGCTAGAGGCTGACGTCAAAAGTTTAGTTCACGGAATTGACGTCATCTCTCTCTCTCTCTCTCTGTCTGACGACCTGCCTGAGGCTGACGTCAAATGTTTAGTTCACGGAACTGACCTCTCTCTCTCTCTCTCTGGGGAGCCAGGGTAATTGATGTTGAGTATGACAATGTTGTGGCTTTGAAAATTTGTAAAAAAAGCTTTTTGTACTAACAATGATGTAATTATGCTGGGGATGTACCTCCCTCCATCTAACTCTGTGTACTATCGTGATACGGACATAGAGAACGGGGTTTGCCTTATTGAACAATGTATATTAGACTTGCAAGAACTGTTTCCAGATGCTAGTTTTCTTCTTTGCGGCGATCTGAACGCCCGCATTGGTGAGAGGAACCCTATGGACGATGCTAGCTTACCTTCAGACATAGCTGAGATTGAGGAGGCTGGGGATGATGCCACAGTAAATGTACATAGACGGGTATCAAAGGATACAGGCATCAATATGTTTGGAGAGTATCTTCTTCGTGTGTGTGAACAGTTTAATTTGGTAGTTTTAAACGGTAGGCTTGCTGAAGATGTTCCTGGGGAGTTCACGTATATTTCTCCGGGTGGTTGTAGCGTGGTTGATTACTTTATAACCTCAAGCGACATCGAGAGCATGTGTTGCTCGATGCGTGTTGTGTCGCGAATAGAGTCGAAACACATGCCAGTCGAGTTGTGTGTCAGTGTCGGCCACGGAGCACGTGTTGTAGGGGAAAGGGTATTACCTAAGCGTTATGTTCGTGAGAAATTTGTATGGGAGGAAGGAAAGAAGGATGAATTCATGCGTAGTATCAACTCGGAAAAGGTGAAAGGGTTGTTTCAAGAGGCGTGCTCTGTCGCCGGCGCGGACATCAACACGGGCTTGGCCTTGTTTAATGAAGGTTTACGCCTCGCGGGTCAGTGCATGCACAAGAAAGTCTACGTTAATGGTGAGAAGAAACAACCGTGGTTTGATCAACAGTGCAGAGAGCACAGGAAAAAAACTGCGACGCAGCCTTAGATTGTACCGAAAAAGAAATGGGGAGACTGAGAAATCAGTATACGTCGAGAGCAGAAGAGATTATATGCGTCTGATTAAAGAAAAGAAAATAGCGCACAGAAAAACTGTTATCGACACTTTGCACAATTCTCAGGGCGATGCTAAGTTGTTTTGGGACACTGTAAAATCCTTTTTGCGAAAGAATGTCTCCAACAATACTATAACAGTAGATGAGTGGTATCAGCATTTCAAGGGCATTTTTAATGAAAACAGTAGTGATAAGTTTGCTGAGACAGATTTCACTGACCAGCGAGGTGCCAGCACGCAGCAGACAGAAGGCACCGTGAACGAGGTGCTGGATGGTATTATGACGGTTGAGAAGGTTCAAGCCGCCATCAATGCTCTGAAAAAGGGAAAAGCACCCGGTCCGGACAAACTTATCGGTGAATTTTTTAAGCATTCGACACCCGCAGTTAGCAAGTTTCTAGTGGAATATTTTAATATTTTGTTTGACTCCGGACAGTTCCCCGATGAATGGACAGAGGCTATCATACAGCCCCTGCACAAAAAAGGAGACACCAACATACCAGGCAATTATAGGGGCATTTCCTTGTTGAATATAAGTGGAAAATTATACAGTCATATATTGAACAAAAGGCTTAGTAAATGGGTGGAGGAGAACCAGATTATTCATGACGTGCAGGCGGGTTTTAGAAAAAAATATAGCACAGTTGACCACATCTTCACATTATCCTCTTTAGTTCAGAAACAACTACTTAACCACAAAAAGCTATACGTCGCTTTCATCGATTTCCGTAGAGCTTACGATTCCATTGAGAGGGGCAGACTGTGGGAAATTTTGCGTGATAACGTTGGAATTCGAGGGAAAATGTTATCGGCGCTACAAGCCATGTATAGGGTTGTAAGAGCTAGGGTAAGGGTGGGTGGGGACCTCACTGATTCTTTCCAGTGCCCCCGTGGGTTAAAGCAGGGAGAAAACTGCAGTTCTGTAATCTTCTCCCTGTTTATCAACGAATTAGCGACTGATATAATTGCACGTGGAAAGCACGGAATACAGCTTAGTCCTGACGTCTTAGTCATCATGATATTGTTGTTTGCAGATGATGTAGCGCTGACCGCAGACACCCCCGTTGGCCTCCAAACACAGCTTGATATTTTGTACCATACTGCCCAGCGCCTAGATCTTCAAGTAAATCTAGAAAAGTCCGATATTGTAGTGTTCCGGAATGGAGGCTACCTTGCACGAAACGAAAACTGGAAGTTTGGTAGGGACGCCATGAAAGTTGTAAGCATGTACAAGTATTTAGGAATTTTTCTCTCAACACGTCTATCCTTTTCACACGCACTTGATGATATGGCAAACCGGGCAAAAAAAGGTGTGATCGGTATATTGAGGGTACTGTGGGCAGTTGGAGAGCGTTCCCCCACTATTTTTTTTAGGTTGTTCGATGCACAAATTGTGCCAATGTTGACGTATGGTGCCGAGGTTTGGGGCCCCTCAGCCGACCTCCAGCCGGTAGAGGCTGTGCAAATGTTTGCAATTAAACGATTCCTGAATGTCAGTATTAAGACACCAAATGTTCTAATTTACGGCGAAACAGGAAGGTACCCGCTCAGTATAGTTATTTATGTACGGTGTGTCCGCTACTGGTTACAGATATTACGGATGTCCCCTGAGCGTATTCCATATAAAGCATACAACATGCTGTTGAACCTACATGAGAACGACAAGCACACTTGGGCATCCTATATATGCTATTTGTTATACAGATACGGATTTGGTTATGTGTGGGAGAGCCAGGGTGTAGGCTCTGTCAAGCATTTTTTAAGCGTGTTCAGACAGAGGCTTGTTGACTGCTGGAAGCAAAATTGGCATGAGAGTATCTCAGCAAAGGCACATAAGCGGCCTTCAGAAGACCGATTTCGATTTTATAGTTCGTTCAAGTCGTCATTACAGCTGAGTTCATATCTTGTTGACGTTAAACATGTTCAGGTCAGAAACGCATTAATACGCCTCGTCTAGGAGTCTCTTGTCTGAAAACGCACCGTCTTCGCTTTCAGAGTGGGACAACCATTCATGACAGAAGTATACTCTCTTGCCCTTTTTGTCCAGGAGCCGAGGAAACCGAATTACACTTTATGTTAGTCTGTCCGAAGTATTCTGACCTGAGGGAAACGTTCATTGCAAATAAGTATGTCAGATCCCCGAACTCTTTCCGTTTGGCTCTGCTACTCTCTAACGCTAACAGTAATGTAATCATTAACACGGCTAAGTTTGTGTATGAAGCCTTTAAGCTGAGAAACGCTGATTGATAAAAATTGACTACATTCATGCAGCCTGTTTTGCAGGTTATTAGAGAACTGTTTAGAGCCGAGAACTGCCAACTATGTCATATGTATTTATTGATGTTTGCGGTAACGCACGTGTAACCCTTGATATGGGCCTCTGGCCTCATCAATAAAAGTCGAGTCGAGTCGAGTCGAGTCTGGGGAGCCAGGGTGGCCGAATGGTAGAGCGTTGGACTTTCAGTGCTTAAGCAGAGAGTTCGAATCCCGGTCGCTGGGGCCAAATATTTGTGCTGGCCTTTTTCTCGTAGCCCCGTCTTTGATATCACCCTTATGTGGTGGAAAAGGACGTTAAACTCCTAAACACTCACCCTCTCTCTCTCTCTCTCTGCCTCTCTCTCTCTCTTCTTCCCCCACCCGGTCCCACCCCAAGTCACGTGGCTAGTAGGTCGAGGTCGTAGAGGATCTAGTGTCATTGGTAGAAGTTGGAGAGGGGAGAACCGGCAACAATAACAACAAAACAGACAAAATCAAATGAAGTTTGGAGAAACAACTTTGTAGGACGGGGCCGTTCCTCCTTGTTATTTTATTTTAGCGATTTCCAGCCTTGTGAATGATTTGTTTGATTCAGCTTTGACCTAGCTGTTCCAAATGTGATGTTACTCATCTCCGTAGAAGACGTCAGAGAGAGAGAGAGAGAGAGTTTAGGGCTTAAAGCCGCGCAAGCCACAAAGACTAATTCGCGGCAGAGTGTGCCTGCACTACATGAAGAAAAATGTAACATTCGACAAAGGATGCAAACTGGTCTACGGGGCGGTATAAACCCAGGACATACAGGAGACGCTGCACCTTCAAACTAATTTCTCGTACTCCCGATTACAAAAAAAGCCGCAAGCGTAGAAACAAATAGCAATTACAAGTAGGTACAACAAAGATAAATACTAAGTGCTTATACAGCAAATATTGCAACTTATCATCTCCTAGGCGCAATAAACCAGTTCGCAGCATATGCCCAACATTACGTATTCCTAGCTACTGGTAGTGCAGACATGGTGGAAGGGTTTAAAAAGAAGAAATATAGATGAAAGTGTCGAACATAGAAATCAGATGAGAGATGACAGGAAGGACGGAAAGACTAAATTCGGGAGGTTTTAAAGAGAAAGAGACAGGCGAATGGGCTGGTGAGGGATAGACCGAGTGAGATAGAAAGAAAAATTCCTTCGTGGCCAATAAAGACAGCATGCCTGGGATGCAGTTGCAGAAAAGACCGCCCCAACACGGAACCTCCCCGTCGTGAGGCGGTTTGGGAAAACAACGCACCAGAGAGGGGTGCGTTGTGAAGGTCCTCAACTTGACAGGTGTTCAACAGCACCAGCTGGGCGCTGCGAACAAAGCCCGCCAGGGTGAAGACCAGGTGGGGGGAATCCAGTGAAGTCGATCGAGGTAGTCATTCATGGTTGAACTGGAGCAGTGGAGGGCAACTCGAGGGCAGCTCATGGGCACTTCTAGGCCCCATGAGTTTTTGGTCAGCCCAGGAGGGCCCCAAGCTGGTACCATGAGGTGGCGGGGTAGCTATCTAGTCCGATTTTTTTTTTTTTTTTTTTGAGCCTCAGTTGCATGCATGGTTGCATCAGACCGGCTTGAGATTGATTCTCATCTTTTTTTTCTCTTTTCATAATTTTTTTATTACATTTTTTGGGGTCGTGCATCCATTCTTCATTGGCTCTTTTTTTTTTCCAAAGCAGTTATCATATTTCTTCATGTACATTTCTTCCGGGCTATCTAGTCCGATTCATCTGACTCAGGAGGCCCGAGTCAGATTCCTACATTCGCAAAGACTGTTTGGAGCATTTATGGGGCTGCGGGAATTTTGACTGCGTCAGTTGGGTGGCAGTTTGGGTTGGAATCAAAGGCGTGACAGCTGTAAGATCCCACCGCGACACTGCAACCGATAGAAATCCCGCACGAAGCTTCTATTAAGATTTGTATTTGACGAAGTAAACTGCCCTTTTCATCATACACATTATTTTTGTCTTGGGTTGTTCATGCGTGGAGCCACAGACGTGGTGAAGGGTGAACATGAATAAACGGCGGGTTTCAGCCAGTCAAGAACTACATCAAGGCTAGGTGCCTTCCAAACACAAACAGCACTGTTTGGAATGAAGAACATGACGCGCTTACTGGTGATGATGTTGGCTGCGGCCTGCTGTAGTGAGACTCGGGTCGACACAACAAACCACGCAGCCTACACAAACACCCCAGAAGTAGACACCTTTACACCTGAAGGAGACAGAGTACGGAGACACACGCTTCAACTAGCAGAAGAGAGAAAACCAGTCACTACACGACAGCTAGACAGATGGCCAGAATTCACGAACGGTTCAGATCTGGTAACTAACCGCGAGTCAAAGACTGTGTCCCGATCAGACCCACCAGAACATGTTAAACCAGGTGTCACGAAAATGCCTGAAAAGTTAACACTGTTCCCTGAAGAACGGACAGAAATGAATACTTTACACAGACATAAACTTAATGACACGGATGTCTTCAGGAAGGACAAAGGCTGTTGTCCTGGAAACGCCTCCATGCGCCACCTGACGGACAGAGAAGGAAGAATAGAATGGAGGGGAGGTAAGCAGCTCTCTGTCTGTTCCTGGTTGATTGACGTTGGTCCTGAGTACGGCATCGTGCTGCAGTTCGTGACAATGTCCTTACGGCGTGGTGCCACATTCACAGACGGTGAAATGATCCGAGACGATGACATGTTGTATATTCTGGCCAATAACTCTGCTCCATACGTTGAGAGCGACGTTGTATTTGTCTTCCAGGGGAATCATTCCGATCACAGGATGCTAGTGGGGTATGTAATGGGTAATCTCCCCGTGCCACCCATGCTGCTTTACTCAGGTCAGGGGCTTGTGCAAATCAATCAAAAGCACTACTTCGACGACGGCCAAGGACACCAAAACGATAGCAACACCTGTACGGGTGAGTCAAGCTTCATGCTCAGGTACGAAACATATCCATTAGACAAACTGCCACCTAAGATAAAATCTATGGATAAAAAGTATGTTCGGTACAACTGTTCCACACCCTACGTTGTTCCGACAGCGTTGAGATGTGACATGGTACAGCAATGCTTTGAAGGTGAGGACGAGCTGAACTACAACTGTACCTACCACGAGCCGATCTGTGACAGAGGATGGGTTTTTGTTAACTGGACCACGTGGTCCGCTTGCGTGAGACTCATTTATATTAATGTCTCGGAAGTGCGCTGGTCGGATGTATATTTCAGCTGTAAGCTTGGCATATTCCCTACCATGGAATCCAGGAAACTAGCGGCCATGTTGATTTCTAAATCTGGGTTTGAAGAGGCTTATATAAACCTTTATCGAAAGGAAGTACTTAATAATGATCTTGCGCCTCATACCAGCTCGCCTCATACCAGCTTATATCGCTATGTAGCAGGGTGGGGGGGAAATCCACAAGTGTTTCAGTGGAAGCAGAAATTAAAGTCATCAATAAAATGTGCAGTGTTGCGTGTCTCTCCAACTATTCATGTTAGAAGCATATATTGTCACAAACGTGCCAGGCGACCATTTTTTTGTACAAAAGTTTACCCAAGTCCCGTGACCTTATCTGACATTTCGGTGATTCTGACGTCACCATCTCGGAAACCAGACAGGTTCCCGGTAAAGCGCTGCTCTGATGGAACTTTTGTCCACCCCTTCCATTTCTGTGAGTCCGAAATTAATAGGCACGCGACCTGGTCAGCAAGCAACCTGCCTCTTCTGCACTGTGACAACGGACGGCGGGTTCACTACACGCTGCACTGTGACGGGTTTGATGACTGCGAGGACGGGAGTGACGAACAGTTTTGCAACGAAGTAAACATGCCGTTAATGTATTTCTACCACAGGCGGGTTTGCAGAACTACACACGAAACCATTTTTCATGACGGAAGTTGTAATGGGATGGAAGACTGTCACAGTGGTAGTGACGAGAAAGGCTGCACACGGTGCTCACAGTGGTGGCTGTTTTCTTGTCCACTCCTAGCCGAATGTCTGCCACTGTCATATATGTCCTACTTCGGCCATGAATGTCTACGTACTAATGATGACGAGCAGTCATACGGTCACCCAGAAAACCTCTGTCCGGTAGACGATGGCAATCAGTCATCACTTTTAAGATTAGATTTTGACGGATACGGAATGGCGAGCGTGACTGAAGTTCCCGAAGGTGAAGACTGTCCGGAGACTCATTTTCAGTGTCGCGACAATTTGTGTATTCCCAGTTTTGCCGTCAATAACTCGGTACACGACTGTCCCTGGCCATACAGCGACGACGAGGGCATGCAGACGCTAAACTGTCCAGGTTACTACCGCTGTTATCGCCACGCCATCTGTGTGCACCCTGACTATCTCTGTGACGGCGTCTACCACTGTCCTTTGAAAGACGACGAGCGATACTGTGGAATCATCTGTCCAGAGAATTGCACGTGTGAAGGGATGGCCTTCACCTGCCGTCGAACATACAATTTTGAAATTGGTGTACGATATTTGGACTTGAGCGGGTCTGAACACTTGGACGTCGACAACCTGGACGTTCCATATGGATATCTTCTATTTCTCAATGTGTCATCCTGCCAGCTGCGCGATATCAGTATTACACGCATTTCTCATTTACGTGTGTTTGATGTAAGTGACAACCTTCTGACGGACTTAAGCGCCCTGAGATGGAGAGAGATGAGCAAACTTTCTCACCTGAACCTCTCTGAAAATCCTCTTCAACCACACATAGATAATCAGCTCACAGACCTTGTCCAGAATGCTGAGATGAAGAGCTTGTCGTCACTCATGTTACGCAAAACTGGGATCAGGATCATCGGAAGAAACAGCTTCAAGGCATTGCTAAAACTGAAACACCTGGACATCAGTGGAAATGGAATCCGGTCCATTCCAGACACCACGTTCCTTTCTCTGAAGCTGTTGAAATATTTAGACATCAGAGAAAACGAAATCAACACCATCAGTAAAGACATGTTGTCTGGTCCGAAAACTCTCCATACAATTTTTGCTGATGACTACAACATATGTTGTGTGTACTTCAAGCGGAATCCAGAAACGTCTTCTAACACAGTGTGTGAGACGCCCTTTGATGAACTGTCTTCCTGTAGCGACCTTATACGATCCGACGTCTTCCGAGTGTGTCTCTGGATCTTCTCTCTCCTCGCCGTACTGGGCAACATGGGGGTGCTGATCTACAGGCTGTGTCTGGAGGTGGAAGGTTCGTCCTCGGGGTTCCGCGTGCTGGTGGCCAATCTGTGTGGATCTGACTTCCTGATGGGCGTCTACCTCATGATAGTCGGCTCGGCTGATATCGACTCAAGGTATGAAGTAAAGAAGGAACTACACAGGAAACAAATGAGTATGCATTCACCATGATTCATGGTGCTTTGATCTTTGTGGGTTAAAATCCTTACATGAATTATTGAGAAACTTTCTCAGCAGCTTTTATGTGAATGAGTTGACTGTGTTGGTAATGATGTACATTTGTTTTACAGAGGTCAGTATGTCTGGAAGCGACAGGTGTGGACCCATAGCGCTGCATGCACGACGGCCGGCTTTGTGGCTCTGGTGTCTAGCGAGGTGTCGGCCTTCATCATCTGCATCATCACCCTGGACCGTCTGCTCGTTCTGCGGTTTCCCCTCAAACGTCACCTGCATCTTACCTGGCGCTCTGCTCTCGTGGCCTGTAGTGCGGCCTGGCTGACCGGCATTGTTCTGGCCGTGGTGCCTCTTCTGCCGGTCACTGGGTGGGAGTTCTACAGCCAGACCGGAATCTGTCTGCCACTGCCCATCACACGGCTTCAGTTCCCGGGCAAACAGTACGCCTTCGGGGTTTTTGTAGTCCTCAACTTTGTCCTCTTTCTTCTGATCGGATCAGGACAAATCTTGATCTATCGTGCGGTTCGTAACACCCTCATGGCCGACAAGACACAACGTCGTCAGCAGGATATGACCATCGCCCGCCGCCTCTTCCTCATCGTCTTCTCCGACTTTTGTTGCTGGTTCCCTGTGGGTCTGATGGGGCTGCTGGCTAATCAAGGCACTCCGATACCCGGCGAAGTCACCGTCTTGGCGGCCATCTTTGTACAACCCATCAACTCCGCCATCAACCCGTTCATGTACACGCTCAACCTGCTGCTGGAGAGGCGGAGGAAAGGAAGGGAAGAGACTCGGATCCAAAGAACCCTAGACAGACTGAAGGTGGATATGAACACGTGGTCCGTAGAGAGAATGGAAGAACTTCGGCAGCACGTGGACAGAATCTGTAAACGCCTGACTCAAAAGCAAAGGTCAAGGCCGGAAGCATTAGCATCTTGTGGCGCATCTCAAGGCACGATGCCGACAGTTGAGTGATTGTCTATAGAGATGAAAGTGTAGAGTGGTCTGTACCACTACCGCGGTAGTTCAACCTTGCTGTGCAGTCCCCGGAAAGCACACGTGACAAGCCGAATGTATCGGTGGCGTTCGGTGGTCTAGTGGTTAAGACTTGGTCACCAGTGCGAGAGGTCAGGATCGAGTCCCACTCGGGGCGAAGTATTTTTCTTTCTCGTCTGAGGCACCGTTCATTCGGGCCGACCGTCGGGGTTTCTCTGCGGGTACTCCGGCTTCCTCCCCCTCTGCTTTGGATATGTTCAGCCAACCAAAAAAAAAAAAAATGCAATTCTAATTTCACGAAACTTAAATTGCTAAGCTGGTCCTTTGCACCACGTGATTGTAATGTGTTCATGTCCAGTGTGTGAGAGAATGCGTGTGATTAGCCTGAGCGTGCGTGTTGGGTTTAGCTCGCGGCTCTCTGAGCACACACACACACACACACACACACACACACACACACACACACACACACACACACCGTAAATATATCAAGAGCGAGAGAGAGAGAGCGTTTCCTGTTTGCGCTTCCTTTGAAACTGATAGTATACTCGTGTGTGTGTGTGTGTGTGTGTGTGTGTGTGTGTGTGTGTGTGTGTGTGTGTGTGTGTGTGTGTGTTTCCTTATTTGGAATAAAGCGCCCATATATTAATGCACTTATTATTATTATTATTATCACCGGGCTTGGTGCTCCCCTTGACCGCCCTGTTTGTTTTGCCTCTTGAGCCTTTGCTTTTACTGCTCGTATGCGACTGTTGTTGATTGCCACCTTTCTCGCACTAGAAAAAGTTCTATCAGTTTTGAGATTTTTTATGTTTAGGATAGTAACTGAAATACGTCTTTTGTGAAAGTTTCAAGGCTGAATATAAGGGTGAGTGGATGGGTGTTTGGCAGTTTAACGTTCTTCTCCACCAGGTACGGGTGATATCGAAGACGGGGCAACGAGGAAAGGCCAGCACAAATGTTTGGCCCCCAGCCTGGATTCGAACTCACGGCCTGAGCATTGAAAAGTCCAACGCTCTACTATTCAGATATCCCGGCTCCCCTAGGCTGAATATTACTTACAAGCATGCGATAAGCAGTATTCACTACAACCACGCATTCTGCTAGCATGATTCCAGTGTCACAGTTGTTACTAGCCAATGGTTGCTTTTCAACAGCAAGATTTCAACCAGCAGATATCCGGCTACAGAAATGCTACAGGATATTTTAATACCCAAAGAAAGCGTATTGTCTGAACTGTCCACTGATACCAATAACGACATGAATTATACTCAAAATCACCCTGGGATGTGCCCCTTTTTTGCGGAGTTCCGCCACATTGCTTATTCTGATTGTACTTTCTCCGCCCGTGTATATCCCGGATGTGTACTGCTGTTTGTTAGTGTAGTTACTCTGATAATAGGGTCCTAGAACCAATTATTCCCAGGCCTATGGAGAGGTTTTCACCAATCATTGTGATTTATATGTCCTGGTTTTATCCTGAACGTTTGAATGTACGAGGTACGTTTTCACAAGATTTTGTGTGTCCGGGATTTAAGCGCTTGACGCGCCGCACTATTGTGCACCCTCTGCAGACACGCGGAGATATCAAAAACCTAGGATCAACCATGACGTCACCTTTTTGGAGCCAGCCATTGAATTGACTATTGCTATAATACAATGCACCCTCATATAAAAAATAAACAAATAAATAAACAACAACAAAAAAAATGCCTGTAGCTGAGAACAATCGTTGTCAAAACTTTTTAATAACGAACTGAACAGTTCAACAACGCAGGGAGGGGAGGAAGCCGAAGTACCCGGAGAGAAATTCTCACGGTCCGCCTGAAAGAACAGTGCCAAATACTTCAGCTGAAAAACAACAACAACAACAACAAAACTCGTTGTCCCTAGTAGGACTCGAATCCAACCTCTTGCACTGGCAGAAGGCGTCGTTACTTTCACACCACCAACCGCCCTGAGTGGAAATGTTGGCAAGAGAAAAATCCCGCCCTTCTGACTTACCCCCGTGCTGCTGTCTCAAACGGTTTGCCACGTTGCCAGTTTGCCACAATCGGCGTGCCAGTCACGTGAGCTCCCGTAACAGCCAATCGATTGCGCAAACAGCTTAAAACACTGCTCCCAATGAACTCCGATTGGCGCACAATAGCGAGATGTCGGAGCGTATTTGTCAACGTGACTGCCAATCGGTTCTGGTGCCGCTAAAGGCGGAGATGTCAGGATATGGTTGGCAGAAACAGGCAAAGAGGCAATTGAATAGTCTGTGACTCTTCTCGTCAACGACGAGCCCGAAAAATCTACTGAAGTATTTCTCTTAGCCCATCCCTTCATATTAGGGGTGTTCGGTTTTACCGGTTTTCCGGTTAAAATCGGTCCGACTTTCTCACGGTTCGGTAAACCGGTTTGGCCTTAAAAAAACGGAAAACCGCGGTTTTTCTAAGGGACATCACTCGTCGTTTTTCAGCCCGTTACAAGACACCCTCCTCCTCCCCCTCCTTCTTATCATCATCATCATCATGTTGTTGTTGCTGCTGTTGGCTGAACAGGGAAACCGGGGTGGCCGAATGGTAGAGCGTTGGACTTCCAACTTTCGGGTCGTGAGTTCAAATCCCGGCTAGGGCCAAATATTTGTGCTGGCTTTTTCATCGTTGCCTCGTCTTTGATATCATCTATATGTGGTGGAAAAGGACGTTAAACTCCCAAACACCCACCCACCTACCCTTGTTGGCTGAACATTTCCAACGCAGGGGTACAGGAAGCCGGAGTACTAGGAGACCCCCCTCCCTTCCCCCCTTCCATCTCTTGGGGAAAAGTTAGAAACAATAGATGACGTATACATAGCCGGTTAACCGGTTTTAAACCTCGGTTTTCTATTGGAAAAACCGGTTAAAAACCGGTTTGAGAAATCGTACCGGTTCCACCCTCTACTTCATATACTCCATTCCGCAGTCTTTGTTCCTCGTCCCAGTCCTCGCTTGTCCATTCCTGGGTTTCATAACAGACTATACACACAGTACTACGTATAGTCTTTGGTTTCATGACAACACCACGAAGAAGCGCTTTGGAGTTCGCTCCTTCAGGTGGTCGGGTCCTGCTCTGTGGAACGCCCTGCCGCCATACTTGAAATCCAGTACACTGTACCTGAGTGCCACCTGAAAACCCATCTTTTCTCAAAGTTCTGACGCAGACACCCCCCCCCCCCCAATTTTTACTTTAAAATGTATCCCCCCCCCCCTCTTCCCCGCGCGCTACGAGCATGCTGTGCATGGAGTTTGTTTTTGGTTTTTGGTTTTTTTGTTTGTTTGTTTGTTTGTTTTTTAAGCGCGATGTCATCATCTGAGACATCATAATCATCCCAGCCCTGAGGTAACCTGCGTGATGTGTCGAACCCGTCAGTGCTGTGTGGCAAAGAACACGTGATTTTTCGGGCTCGCCACAGTACTGTCTTAACTGATTATCCTGCTATTCAGTTTGAGTTGGTTTAGCGTTATACTGTCAATGCTTTAGGTCATAGGTTCGATTCTCGGGTGCGAGTACAAGGCTTTTGCTGGCTTTTTCCCATTCTGTGTTGGACAGCAAGTAGCAGGCTCTCCTGCTCCGCATCAACGCTGACATTCTACCTTAGTACGACACGCGCATGCTCGGTGACCTCTCACTCCCGACGTGATACCCGAAGCAATCAGGTCACACTGTTGTCTTACTCAAGTGGAGCGCCTCAGTTACCAGCAATATGACTGGTTCGCCGTTATACCAGCAAAACCCCTCTGGTTGGTCCAGCGTACAAAATTTGCTGGGATACGAATAAGCGCCCAGTTTTGGTCGAAAGTCCATGGAAAGAGGTTGTCAGGAGAAACAGTTACCAGCTCCACTAGTAGTGCTGAATGGTTTGTTGTTTGTTGTTTGTTTTTTGTCTGTGATATTCACCTTAGGTGGTAAAACAGTGTTTTAGGTAATTTATTGAACAACGTAGTTGTTTTTTTTTTGTTTTTTTTATAATATCTATCTGTTACTGAATGCTCAGCGGGCTGTAAGAGAAATATCTTTTTAAAAGGACAATAAACATGTATTGTATTGTATTGTATTGTATTGTATTGTATTGTATGTGGCACCGTTCATTCGGGCCGCTCGTCAGGGGTTCTCTCCCGGTACTCCGGCTTCCTCCCCCTCTGCTTTGGAAATGTTCAGCCCACTAAATTTGAAACTTAAATGCAATTCTAAATTCCGAAACTTAAATAGCTGAGATGTCCCTTCGCACCACGTGATTGTAATGTGTTTATGTCCAGTGTGTGAGAGAATGCGTGTGATTCATGTGAGCGTGCGTGTTGGGTTCAGTTCGCGGCGCTTTGAGCCGATTCATGAAACTGGGTAAAGCGCCAATCCATTGCTCATTATTATTGTATTGTATTGTATTGTATTGTATTGTATTGTATTGTATTGTATTGTATTGTATTGTAGTGAAACCTTCAACCAGCCACTTCTCTAGAATTTGTGCAGCTGTCACATTTAGCCAACGATAGAGACCTACCGTTCATCTCGAGACCAGCGGTTTGATGAATCAGAGACAATGGGACACGCGGGCTGATCAAAGCTGACAAAAGCCAACTGCCTGCGAGAAAAGTAACGATGTTTGCTGGGGGAAAATTTCAAACAATGCGACAGCTAGCAAAATTGGCTTGGAGGGGGAGGGAGGGAGGTGGGGATGGAATGGGAGGAGGGCGGGGAAGGGGTGGGGGGAGGAAGGGGAGGTGACAATGACGAAACATGTGGATTGCAGGAACTGGACAAAAATGTTACGGCCGCTGGGGACTTTAATGTCTGACTGACTCTAGTGAAAGGAGATACGTACGATGGACAAAAAGGTGACAGTCCTTAACTTGCATTGAAGGGCGGACGTGAGATGAGGGAGGGGAGGGGTCGCGGCGGGCGAAGGGGGGGGGGGGTCTGAAAGGGGAGAGCGGGGGGTGGGGGTTCATACTTTACGTTTCGTGAGAACAAAATAGTTCTGAACAGCCCTGAGCCTACATCGCTAGGGAGACTGCGCTTTACAAGAGTCATCATCGTCGTCGTCGTCGTCATCATCATCATCATCACCACCATCATCATCATCATTGACTATGCACCAGTTTACATGTTGTAAGGAATTCAGCCTGGCGGTGTTTACGTAAGAAACTGTCAATGAAATAAAAACCCATCAGACCAAGACAGGCACACACATTCACCGAGTACGACAGAAAGTGGTACATGGATGTATTTATAACTGGTTTAATGACGTTTTTGCATTCGATTTTTCTCAGGACCTTTTCGTGCTTTCCGCATCGTGACAATAAATAGCAGCATGCAACGAGAGAGAGAGAGAGTGAGAGAGAGAGACTCTGACTGACTGACTGACAAACTTTATTTTCCAAGGATGAGATAATAGACGCACAGGTCTCTTACTATCTGTCCTTGCTACACTAATAAAACACACAAAATATATCAGGACACACACACACATCCACACTCGTGCACGCACGAACTGAGGAGCACTTGCACGCATTACAGCACATTTCACAAACATTACAGCGTAACTGAATGCTTATGCAAATAATAAGAAGTTATCAACTCAAAATACGAGAGAAATACACATATAAAATTCTAAGAACTAAAAACTCAGTAAAGGGAAAACTCTTTTTCCCATGGTTAGAGAGAGAGAGGTGTTTGAGGGTTTAACGTCCTTTTTCCACCACATTATGACTGATATCAAAGACGGGGAAGCGAGAAAAAGGTCGGCACAAGTATTTTATCCCAGCCGGGATTCGAACTCACGACCCGAGCATTGAAAAGCACTGAACGCTCTACCATTCGGCTATCCCGGCTCCCTCAGAAACGAAAGGAAATTGGACAAATCAAGTAAAAAAGGAAACATATACAGCAAGAAATCCAACAGAGAGAGAGAGAGAGAGAGAGAGAATTTCTGTGATACATACACACAAAAGAGTGCAGACGAATCTTCAACGTGTCTGTGTCAATGATTGCACGCCACGTTCTAGTGAGATCTCGCGGCCTCCCGCAATCACACTCCCGCCCAAATCTATTGACGTC
This sequence comes from Batillaria attramentaria, assembly GCA_018292915.2. Taxonomy (NCBI): domain Eukaryota; kingdom Metazoa; phylum Mollusca; class Gastropoda; family Batillariidae; genus Batillaria; species Batillaria attramentaria. Next base: position 1,131,859 of record JACVVK020000113.1, on the reverse strand, counting down.
CTCGCGTTGTGAGAGCGCTGCACATGACCATACTCCGCGCAAATCTGTTGACGTTACAAGGACGGTGCATGATCATATTCTTTGCAAAGTTGTTGACGCTAGGCGCTTCGGGTTCCATAAGCTTTATACGGACCCTGAGGCTCTGTCACACCCTCTTCATCCAATTTGCGTCGAAGCGAGGAAGCGGGCAAACAGAATTATGGCACGAAATCTGTTCCGGACAAGCGAAGGCATAATATGAAATCACTTTCGATTTGCGAACAGGACAAGGTGTTTTTGTAGTTGTCACTAAAGAAGAATTTTATTACTACTATTGCAACTGCTATCATTATTATTATTATTGTTGTTGTTGTTGTTGTTGCTATTATTATTATCGTTGTTGTTGCTCTCTGTGTGTGTGTGTGTGTGTGTGTGTGTGTGTGTGTGTGTGTGTGTGTGTGTGTGTGTGTGTGTGTGTGTGTGTGTGTGTTTCCTAACTATATTAGGGAAGGTTTCCTCTCTCTCTCTCTCTCTCTCTCTCTCTCTCTCTCTCTCTCTCTCTCTCTCTCTGGGGAACCGGGATAGCCGAATGGTAGAACGTTGGACTTTCAATGCTCCGGTCGCGAGTTCGAATCCCGGATGGGGCCAAATGTCTGTGCTGGCCTTTTTAAGTTGTTTCTCTATAGAGAAACAACTTTATGAGACGGGGCAGATTTTGCTACGCGCAGCAGCAAGTTTCAGTGATACAAAACAAGACTGTGACGTTTCTCCACACAATACTTACTTTCACGCACACAGTGACGTAACGAAATCTGCGTCATAGACACCTTACGTGCACACTATGCTGCTGCGTTCTTTTTGGCGGGAGTTGTGAGACGTGTGTGTGTCTGTGTGTGTGTGTGTGTGTGTGTGTGTGTGGACGGATGTAATGATGGCTATCTCCTAAACCACCTCGTTGGAGGCCTTTTTACTTTGAGATAAAATGGGAATTCACCTTCTCCAGACCTACCTTTCACGATATTTAGCCTACTGCATTTTCAGAAGAGTTATCGCCGATTTTAAAAAATCGGTCATGTTACGAATTTTTTCGCAAAAAAATGTTCAAATGGCTTCATTTTCTGAAATTGGGAAGATCATCCAATTATACTGCCTGTTTTCGTAGCACAGCTCTGTAGCTCTGACAGGTTTTGTTGAAGAAAAATATTTCCGAGGTAGGGGTGGTTTGCATATAAGGCCAAATATCTATGAAAAGACTCCTTCAAATTACTCATCATTCCGGTATTTTTGTCACTTGTGCCAACTGCACATATGACATGAACTACTGCACTATTATAGCTTTAGTATTAAGAATAGCAGAGCTTTTAGATAAACACATTTTTCACGTTTCTGCGAGAAGCGCCGGTCAAAAAAGTTCCAATTTTGCAATATCGTAAGTACAATCCAAGGCACTTAAGTCCACGTTTCATCAGCTCTCTAGATCTTCCAGATTTTATGTCAAAATTAATTCAGTCACGGAAGTCACAAAAGCAACAAGGAAATCACAAGATATGTAGAAGTATCATCTGTCAGACGAGCAGCGTGAGACTGACGTCAAATGTTTGGTTCACAGACAAAATCTGCAAGTATCGTCACTGCTTCCGACATTTCATCAGCCCTCTACATCTTCCAGATTTCATGTGAAAAATAATTCAGTCGGAGAAGTCACAAAGCCAACAGGGAAATCACAAGACATGAACAAGCATCCTCAGACGATCTCAGTGCTAGAGGCTGACGTCAAAAGTTTACTTCGCGGAATTGACGTCATCTCTCTCTCTCTCTCTCTCTCTGTATGACGACCTGCCTGAGGCTGACGTCAAATGTTTAGTTCACGGAACTGACGTCTCTCTCTCTCTCTCTCTCTCTGGGGAGCCAGGGTGGCCGAATGGTAGAGCGTTGGACTTTCAATGCTTGGGCCGAGACTGAGTTCGAATCCCGGCCGCTGGGGCCAAATCAGTATTTGTGCTGGCCTTTTTCTCGTTGCCCCGTCTTTGATATCACCCTTATGTGGGGGAAAAGGACGTTAAACTCCTAAACACCCACCCACCCACCCACCCTCTCTCTCTGCCTCTCTCTCTCTCTCCCCCTTCTTCCCCCACCCGGCCCCACCCCCAGTCACGTGGCTAATCGGTCGAGGTCGTAGAGGATCTAGTGTCATTGGTAGAACTTTGAGCCGGAGGGGAGAACCGGCAACAATAACAACAAAACAGACAAAATAAAATGAAGTTTGGAGAAACAACTTTGTAGGACGGGGCCGTTCCTCCTTGTTTCTAGTTGCCCTGTATTTGATATCACCCATACGTGGTGGAAAAGGACGTTAATCTCCGAAACACACACACACACACACACACACACACACACACACACACACACACACACACACACACACACACACACACACACACACCTCCCCCCCCCTCTCTCTCTCTCTCTCTCTTCACATTGCAGATAATGATTACTACCGGCTATTTCAAATAATCAAGTCATTTCTTCGGGAATTACCTATTCCGAATTGATTTGCGCAAGGACCTTTTTTTTTTTTTTTTTTTAGCGCATCGGCTTATTCTGTTTTCCTTCTTCTCTGCATGCGCTGTCAACCTTTTGCCCTGTATGACCGGTGTGTCCTGCGTAATCAATACACTCCCTCTCCCCGGTCCAATAACATTAAAATTAATGGACTCCCGAGGTCCACGTGACTATGACCGGAGGGTGTAATTAACTTTATCCAAAATTATTGGGCTTTCCCGGCTTTCACTTGAAATACTTCGGATTACTGATAATTATGACAATGACATGTTTTCCAAGGATAGAAGATTAGGTGTTTTACGAACACACACACACACACACACACACACACACACACACACACACACACACACACACACACACACACACACACACACACACACACACACGCACACACACTATATCGAGAGAGAGAGAGAGAGAGCGTTTCCTGTTTGCGCTTCCTTTGAAACTGATAGTAAACTTAAACAGTTTTTATTTGCCGGCCATTGAACAAACTGACTCATTTCCTGCGCTCCAATCTTGTCCGCTGGATCAAGCGAATGGAATGGAAGGTATGCCACACAGCTGTCCTCAATTTGTTACGCGCGAGGAAAAAGGCAATCACTCGTCTGTAATTTACATTAATTACAGCAAGTTCAGAACCGTAGTTTGAGCAATGGACCACTCCGTCCGCTCCTGTCAATCAGTCTGGTCGAGCCCCCAGAATTCAGCCAGTCGGGTGCCGTGGCACAATGAGCACAACACATGGGATGGTCTGGTAAACTTTCTCGTCAGGGTGGGTTGGGGTGCGGGTGTTTAGGAGTTTTACGTCCTTTTCCACCACGTATGGGTGATATCAAAGACGGGGCAACGAGAAAAAGACCGGTACAAATATGTGGCCCCAGCCGGGATTCGAACTCACGACCGGAGCATTGGGAGTCCAACGCTCTACCATTCGGCCACCCCGGCTCTCCTTTCTTGTCAGACACTACAATGTGGGAATCACGTGTATTTTGGGTATTATATTGACTGAAACGTGGAAAAACAAGCAGCAAGTCGATTGACGTCATTGATGTAAGCTTATACGTCAATATCTTTTATCTTGAAATCAGACATTTTTCCTTAAAATGACGTCATGGACGCACTGTGTTTTGCCAACACACGACAGAGGAAAGCATTCACCAGTACCACAAAACACTACTCCATCCCTCCTAAAGACTAAATAAAGCGTCTACCAGAGCTGCTTGTTGCAAGGCCAAACAGGACTGAAGACCTCTTTGGTACAGTAAAATCCAACCTGAACTTAACTGCACAGCATTCACCAGCACCACAAAACATTACTGCGCCCCTATTACAAACTAGCACCACAAAACATTACTGCGCCCCTATTACAAACTAGCACCACAAAACATTACTGCGCCCCTATTACAAACTAGCACCACAAAACATTACTGCGCCCCTATTACAAACTAGCACCACAAAACATTACTGCGCCCCTATTACAAACTAAATAAAGAGTCTACCAGAACTGCTTGTTGCAAGGCCACACAGGACTGAAGACCGCTTTGGTACAGTAAAATCCAACCTGAACTTAACTGCACAGCATTCACCAGTAGCACAAAACATTACTGCGCTCCCCTACTAAAGACTAAATAAAGCGTCTCCCAGAACTTGTTGCGGACACACAAGACGGCGATAAAAGCGATCGAAGTCCGGGGACAAAAAGCTTAGTTACGCGGGTCAATGGACCATTTACTGGGGGTCTGGGCTGTAGCGAGACAGGGCGGAAATTGCTGGTTCAGACTTAGGGCCACCTCTCGACAGTTCCAGCCCCCT
>JACVVK020000113.1:1110000-1122500 GCA_018292915.2 Batillaria attramentaria | reverse complement strand
CCCTGGAGTTTCAGTAGTTTCATAGCCTGTCCCGATGTACATTTTTGTTTTAATTTTAAGAACGGGCAGAGACAGTCGCATCGTCGCACAGGTCGCATTGGTTCTCGTCTTCATGATTTTGTACCTGTATGCAAAGTGCATGTACTGTACATGTACAATACTGAGACAACCGGCCCCCGTAGTGTAGTGGTTAGCACTTCGGACTATGGACCGGGAGACCCGGGTTCGAATCCCAGCCGAGACAAGCGGGATTTTTCCTACCTAGGTCGGCTCCTACCCAGAGCGGGTGTGCTATGGGCCCAATGGGGAGGCTGTTGCCACACAGCCGAGCTTCACCCACTTCACGGGTGCGACTTTGGGGGTGCTTCCCTTGGTATGACACGTCTTATGATGTGGATGATTACACGGCCGGCACCTCAGGTGCCGTAGTTCCCGGGCCTGGTGAACGCCGGGATATTTATGACAGGAAGCGTGGAATGCGGCCCTGTCCCGCAGTCCCAAACCACATGGACCTCCATAGCATCATCTTACCATCATCCTCATCTCCATCATCATGCATAATAAAACTTGCCCCAGCCTTCGAGCCCTCCGTGGATTCCACCCATGACCTGGGAGGAACACCACTGGAGCTGGCAAAAAGAGTTGGGGCAGCAAAAAAAAAAAAAAAAAAAAACAATACTGAGACAAAGTGTATCTCGAATATTTTCTGTGCAACTCTTTTTGTAAAAGGGTGGAAAATGACTGAGTGTACGCATAATAATCTGCCTGTCTTACTGATTACAAACTGTAGAAAATGAAAACGCTGATAAGACTGAACTGCTAAGATATACGAGTATGTAGTTACAGAGAGAGAGAGAGAGAGAGAGAGATGAAATGACGAAATGACATGAATCTTTATTTTCCAACGGATTGATGTTTGGACGCAACAGTGAGTTTTAGAACATGCCCTTGCACACCAAACAAAAAGAAATCTCTCTCTCTCTCTCTCTCTCTCTCTCTCTCTCACACACACACACACACACACACACACACACACACACACACACACACACACACACACACACACACACACACACACACACACACTGCCATATCACCACTATTGCCGGCTTCCACTGCGGTACCGGAAAGATATCGTATATACAGGAATGATGGTTATAAGATGAATTGCTCTACGATTCAGATTACCCGTCCGACAACTGAGATACCTCTATACATAGAACTTAATCAGCAAGCTGGTAAGGCAGCCGATCATCCTGGGTTATACAGCTCACCACTAGACAGACACCCACAGGCTAACGGAGGTCACGGGTTGATGACTTCGCTATGAATGCATGACCGGCGGCTGATGGGGGAGTGGATACCAATCTGAGGCCCCTGACATTTTACCTCCGCGGATTTCTTCGTACGCCTGCGCTGCCCATCAGTGCATGGAAATGAGGAATCAGCGGGAAAATGAGCGACATATAAGATAGGCACATAGCGGTCAGGCCTGTCGTATATATGATAAGAAGAAGCTGGTATGGAGGCGATTTTTGTGTGGTGTTCGTTTTATCTCGTGATTTGTATTGCTTGCTTGTCAAGTTACAAGAACGGTATATGAAATAAGGCCGGCGATGTGCACTGAGTATGCGTGAAGCAGCGTGCAAAAACAAACAAACAAACAAACAAACAAACAAACAAACAAATTACCCCAACAACCCACCGTCCCCACCTCCTCCCACAAAAAAACAACAACAACACAGCAGCAACAACAAACAAACAAATAAAAAAACAAACAACAAAAAAGCAAAAGTAAAATCAGTAGGCAAACAAAACTGTGCATGAAGACAAGCGGTGGTGCGAACTGAATACTGTTTAAACAAAATCAAGAAGACAAAGTATCTCAGTCAGAGAGAGATGATGATACGTTTTTTATTCAGGATAGAGCATTTAGGCATTGCTGCCTATCTTACATGCTGTCCTGCTATTCTACATTAAAGGGTATTGAGAAAAAAAATCAAAACAAACAAACAAACAATAAAAAAGGAAAAAGGTATAAACTATCTAAGGGAAATACAGGAAAGAAAAATACACACGATAAACAAATCAAAACATACGTGGCATGTGCTGATGATACTGGCTGTGTGCCAAATAAGAACTTTACAGTCGTCTCAAATATTTCTCTCTCTCTCAGAGAGAGAGAGAGAGAGAGAGAGAGAGAGAGAACTGGTTTAAACAAAATGAAAACATAAACTCAAATTGTAGTGCATACACCCGTAGGAACTGTCTGGTGAATAGCACCTTCATCTAATAGTACTTAAAACTTGTATCCCCCCCTCCCCCTTTTTTCTCTCCACCCCTGTTCCTTTTCCCTTGCCCACCTCTACCCATCATCCACCATGTCCCAAAACTGAGAAGTCAGTAACAGTCCCTCTCCAACCCCCGCCTCTCCCCCCCCCCCACCCCCTCCTCCTCTTCCCAGTTGGTGTCAATGTTAAAAAAAGCCTGCTTACACAAAAATCCGGAAGTGCCATGCTGGTTTCAGTACGCGGCCTTCCGGCCACACCTGTGAACATCAACAAAAATACACTGACCAACAAGTGCAGTCACCGTCAGATTCTGAAGAAAATCCTGTCATATTTACCCATTTGATCTCCGACTCGGATCCTTCACTCACCAACTCCCCCTACCAAAGCAACAGTCCCTTTCCAACCCCTTCTTCACCACCACCAGACCCCCCCCCCCCCCCGTCCCCCCTCCCCGCACCCATGCTTATCCCATGTTGTAACTGAAGTCAGCGTTCAAACAAAAACACCTGTGCAGGCTTGTAGGTCCGGCTTCCACGTATACTGCCAACAACAAAAGCAAAATGATTGCACTGGTCGTTACAAGCGCGTCACAAATCCTAAAGAAAATCCTGTCATATTTCTTCATTTGATCTCCTACCCCCAACTACCCCCCCCCCCTTCCCAGTTTCCTGACCTTCCCTACCTCCCCTCCCCTCCCCCCCCCCAAGCCGCTTGACCAATATGACGAACGCCGGTGTCGTTATCTGCAAGTGGCAGGCCCTAAATGAAGTGGTCAGCAGAGCCTTTCACGGCAACAGGCGCACCGAGGTTGGACATCGTAGTTCAGGATGAAGGAGGAGACTGCTGGCGGTTTGAATGGCCAGCTTCAGTACACTGCGGGGGGTCAATGAACACTCAGACAAGCGGGCTGGCTTTGGTATAGGGCCATGGTCGAGACTAACAGACTTGCCTCCTACAATAATAATTATCAGCCGTATCTAGGCTGGTATGAGAAGCTTTGCTAGGACCGGGTTTGATAGAGGTATGGTATGGTATGGTATGGTATGGTATGGTATGGTATGCCGGTATGGTATGGTATGGTATGGTATGGTATCGAGAGTCAGTCGTATCGTATCGTAGGCTATTCCTCGGCACACTTTCTCAGTCTTCTGAGATGCTCAAGCCCGGCGCCGCAAGGCTGGAGGACGAAGCATTTAAAGCCTGCTGCTGCATAGGCGCTACTTTAGTGTAATACTCCACCCACCTATTCACTTCGCTGCATGCAGCAATATTTCTGTTTTCCACGCCACCGGCCACAGCCCGTACTCTTTTTCGAAAGACTGTGATGAACTCAGTGAACGTGGGATCAGTTTCAAGTTAAGCGCGCACACTTGATAAGCGATCGTGAATGCTCTGAATGTACGAAACCACAACTGTACAACGGACAAATAAAACATTCTGGACTCAACAGAGTACAATAAAACTAAACTAAATAAATAAATAAGATAGAAAGACAACGGCCGGTATTCACGAGCTAAACGACAAAGAGCACATAACTCCAAAGCCAAGTGACTGAGTCGATAGCTCAGCGTGTAGTGTTGAGAAAAGAATCAACAACAGTTTTCTGCCCATCTTTCGCTGACAATCAGCTCAATGCTTCGCGTTAACACTCCTCCCTCATTCCCGTTCCTCGCCGCAAACTGGTCTAAAGGTGGGCGCCGAAATCAGACAGAAATGAGACGCATGTTGCCTCTGTTTTTATCCCGAGCTGCGAACAGAGAACTCATTCCGTCCCAGTGCAGCATTTTTCTCTCGCTGCTGTTTTTTCTTCTTGTGTTTCCTATTCCGCGTGTGCAAAGGTGATTGCCGACTTTTTTTTTGCCCTTCCGCCGCGCAACTCTGCGAATAGAAAGAATAAGAACTTGTTGGTGCAGTGGCTGTTGAAGTCTTTGGTTACGAGATTGTGGGGGTGTCGAGGTTTCTGACGTGGTTGTTCAAGTGGGAGGGAAAGCATGGCAGATGTATAATTATAGCCTTCTGTAAGAGATAGATGAGTATAGGTTTTAGCTGGCTGTTTTGAGAGCTCAAAGCGAAAATTCTTTTGTTGCGGCTTGTCCATAAGTGCTCGGTTATTTTGTGCTGTTTGCCGTTTTGAGGGCGGCTTGGTGGATAAGGAATAATCAAATAATAATATTCATTAAGCCTCGCTGTGACCTATTTCAATGTAATAAAACTAAGCGACAGACATACAGTATATTAACAAGTAAGGAAGCACATCTAAATAAAAAACCAAAAGAAGAAGACACACACACACACACACACACACACACACACACACACAAGCAGCGCCGGATTAAAAGCAAAACAACACAAAGAAACAACCTACCCCCTCCCCCTCCCCATCCGGCACTTCCGTGTGTTGGGGGGGGCGGGGGCGTCTCTTTGTTTTTCATGTTATTTCATGTATCGACTCGTAACTGACTCATTGTTGAACACACACACACACACACACACACACACCGTCACACCGGGCACACACACACTGGGACACACACACACACACACACACACACACACACACACACACACACACACCTTAGTCACACGCGGACCAGCCACATCACATCACTTCACATCAGGTTGAAATCATGTTTCTTTGTTTCCTGTCGTCAGTTTTTGTGTCAGTTTAGTCATTTCCCAGCAGCAGCCTCAGTTGCCGGCCTGCCATGCTGTGAGTACCGATCTGCTATAAAACAGCTGCATGATTCATCTAAAACCACGTGTGTCCTGGCAATGCCGGTATTAAGCCTGCCGACTATGTTGTTCTTTGTTACGAGGCTGATGGAACGGGATCCCTCTATAATCTCTTACACCAGCAGTGTTTCGTCTCTTTTGTCCCCCCCCCCCCCCCGTCCAGACTTAACCTGCAACCCCACCCCACCCTACCCGGCCTTGTCAACGGTACCACTGTAATCCCACGGCAATGAATGTTAGTTTTTCATTTCTTTTGTCCCACCCACCCCCACTTCCACCCCTCTCTTTCCACGGACTATATCACCACCCCCACCCGCTCCTGCCCGGCCAAGCTTCCCCCTCTACCCACCCCCTTGTCAACGGCACCACGCCCAGGAGACCCACCCCCACCCACATCCCCCACCCCTACCCGCCCAGGAGACACATGGCGCCGTTTTTAGCCACACGTGCCTCATTCTACCTTTCCGTAAATTGCCAGCAAATCAAGCACGACGTAAAGTGGCGTTCACTCAAGCATGACCTCGCCGCCGTGCCGGCGCGCGTGCGGGCACAGGCCACTGTAGCCAGGGCGGAGTCGTTCAGTTTTGCTGGCAACACGAAAACTTAAGGCCGAGAACGCGCGCTGACAACTTGTCACCCCTTCCAGTTCAGAATGGGACTGGCCCGGCACGTTCACGCGGTTGGTTATAGTCGTATAACTCCCGCGCCAGCGAGATCCCGGACTCGAAAATACTCCAACAAGAAAATACGGGTTTTAGCTCAATAGTTTTTTTTTTTTTCTCCAAATGTTGCCCAGCCTCACACAAGAGCTTGCCAAGAAAACTGTGCATTGCACTGAGCGGAATCGGGGGACTGTGTTCAGTTTTTGTGCACGTAGTGTCCCGCAGTGTTTCGTTACAGTTTGTGTACCCGCTGATAGTTTCGATTCACTGAACTTTAGATACAAGGAATACTCGGCTACTGTGTAAAGTTGAATAGTTTTGACACTGATTTGTGATTCTTTACAGTTCCTGCCAGTGGTGGGACGTTTCAGTCAGTGGCGGAGTGGCACCCGCCCCGGCCGCGCGGTGGCCACCACCGGCAGTGATGCTACTGTGTTTATTTTGAAATTGCCACATGTTAGGAAAGAGACTGAGTTCACCAGAAGTGCTCCTACAAGCACTAATTCCCCCCTCGCGCTTTACTTTACCTATTACGAGCGCTTCAGCAGCGGCGTGGCCAGTACAGCACGGTGAGAAATCTCTTTGATCGGGAGAAGGCAGAACTGAGCAGCCGAAGCCTGTCGGAGCGTTACCACTGACACAGAAGCAGGAAAGAGAGTGGGTATTATAGAGAGGCGTAGCGGGGAACAGCGCTCAGTAGGAGAGCGGCGGTGCCGAAAAGGGGAGAGTGGCACGGCTCTCGTGCAGTGCTAGTTCTTCTACTGACTATAGTGTAGTGCCAGAGATGTGATAGAGCAGGGGCTCCTGGTGATACATCGGACTATTAGCTGCATACCTCGGATTACTCGGCTGGCCAGACATGGAGTGCCTTCTGTCCCAACTGTGCATGTTGCTGTTTCTTCTTCTTCTTGTTCATCCGCAGGCTACAGGTAGGTGATTTTTGTTTTTTTGTTTTTGCGGCCTCTGGCGCTCACTGTATCAGTGACTCAGTGTCGGCAGCAGTGCCCGGGAGGCCGGCATACAGGTTGCAAGGCCGGGGAACAGTTTTGTCAGTCTGTGTGCCCGTGTGTGCGCGGTGTGTGTGTGTGTGTGTGTGTGTGTGTGTGTGACGGTGTGTGCCGGTGTGTGTGTGACGGTGTGTGTGTGTGTGTGTGTGTGTGTGTCTAGTAGTGTGTGTCTAGTAGTGTGTGTGTGTGTGTGTGTGTGTGTGTGTGTGTGTGTGTGTGTGTGAATCAGTAACGGCGGCGTGTGTGCGTCTATGATGTGTGTGTGTGTGTGTGTGTGTGTGTGTGTGTATGTGTGTGTGTGTGTGACGGTGTGTGTGTGTGTGTGTGTGTGTGTGTGTGTGTGTGTGTGTGTGTGTGTGTGTGTGGAGAGAGAGAGAGAGAGAGAGAGAGAGAGAAGCCGGCGCCGGCCTCTCTACCGACTTCATTCATGTGTATATTGTCTCCGTAAGTTTTTTTTTTTCAGTATTTTTTTTTTCCTTTTCTCTCCCCCGCAAGAACTCTTCCTCAATCATAGCATTCAGACTGCGATATTTCCGACACAAAGCGTTGTAAATTGTGCCGCCGGTAATGTGAAATCGTCTGGGAACTGGTACGTTACAAATGTCCCAGACAGTTCGTAGTGTGTCTGAAACGTATTCTTGCCACTGAGACAAGGTTAATTCCAGACTGAGTCAGATACCATATTATCACTTGCGACAACCAGCGATCACACCTGTGTTTTCTTACCTAATACCGACACAACTAGTTGAACACATGTGTGTCAGTTTAACCACACGGCACACACACACACACACACACACACACACACACACACACACACACACACACACACACACACACACACACACACTACTGAGTGGCCCCATTCGATCAGCCTAACCTGTCTCTCACCTGAGAGCATCAGTGTCTTCGCCGCAAACTATTCTCTCTCTCTCTCTCTCTCTCTCTCTCTCTCTCAGGAGCATCAGTGTCTTCGCCGCAAACTTCTCTCTCTCTCTCTCTCTCTCTCTCTCTATCTCTCTCTCTCTCTCTCTCAGGAGCATCAGTGTCTTCGCCGCAAACTATTCTGTCTCTCTCTGTCTCTCTCTGTCTCTCTCTCTCTCTCTCTCTCTCTCTCTCTCTCTCTCTCTCTCTCTCTCTCAGGAGCATCAGTGTCTTCGCCGCAAACTATTCTCTCTCTCTCTCTCTCCATAAATATCTAATAGCCAACAAATAAGCGATAATATAATAATAGATACAATAATTATGTAACATACGTTATATATATATATATATATCTTCTAGTTCATTCACACGGTAAGTGTGTGTGTGTGTGTGTGTGTGTGTGTGTGTGTGTGTGTGTGTGTGTGTGTGTGTGTGTGTGTGTGATGATTCATGTTCCAGTTTTAGGTATGTTCAAACGTTGATTTATTTCTTAAATGGGCTAGTTTGAAAACTGGTCACAAGACCAAAACTTCCGCCGTTTTCAGATAAAGTTATTTCAATCTCTCTCTCCCTCTCTCTCTCTCTAGCTCACACACACACACACACACACACACACACACACACACACACACACACACACACACACACACACACACACACACACGAACCTGCCACGGATGTGCACACTAAGAAAACGTTTTTACTTGAACCCGGCGGCGGTTGGAAACTCGGCATCCTTTCCTGATAAAACGGTAAACACAAATCTCTTTCCACGCGTCGGATTGCTAGATCTGCTTCTGTGAAACTGATACGGGGAGAGAAAAAAAAAAGCCCGACAGATTTATGGATAACCATAACTTTATCCCCTTTCTTATGATGACGTGAAATCAAGCCGGCAATTTGCAGTGTTTTCTGTCGTTACCGAGGTCGTTTAGCGATAGGATATGTAATAATAATAATAATGATGACAGTACTTATATAGCGCTCTGACCTATTGGTTGATAACAGTTCTAAGCGCAGAAGAAAAAAAAAAGGGAAAAAAAGAATTCTAATGCCATAAGATCAGGGCGCAACGACATCCGCACGAACGCAAAATAGCAAGGCAAACTCGTAATGACTGAAACTGCATAGTTCTTCAACAACAAACTGGCTTTGTTGGAAATTCCCTGGGCATTTAACTTGATTCTTCTTTAAACTGCATGGTAACAGAGACAGTAGGTAGGGAGGGGGGAGGGGGAGGGGGACTGGAAACCGCCTATAATTATATATTATTATCCCGCTTGGAATCAGCGCCGTGTGCGCAGTGACCAGCATTAGAACGGGGTCGCGCGACAGTAACTCATAAGAAAAAGTTTGACAAACCAACTTTTTCTTTGGAAGCTGCTATGATATCACAAGAACTTGGAAAGCATGAATGAGTAAGGTGAAGGCAGAAATGCCTCAAAGGGAAAATTGAAGTTTATCAAGCAAATTTACAAAACTTGGACTTAGAACTTTTTATCGAATTTTCGTGAAAAAGGGCCAGTTTTAGATGAAAATGTCTACAGAGCCGTAAGTTCCAACTTCAAGTTGAATCAAGGCTAGAAAACTAAACAATACAAATAACCACGAGAAAAAAAGCTGAGGCTTTCGGAACGGACACAAAAAAAGTTCTTCATCAAGCAAGATCATGCTTAGCGAGGCCACGACAATGATTCCTCGGGATTTCCAGTCTCCCATATTAGAGACAAGTTTCTTCTTCTTCTTCTTATTTATTTTTACTGCTTTATTATCCCTTTCAGGAAATTCGGGCTGCTTTCACCGGGGGAAGCGCGTCGCCGCGGAGCAGCGCCACCCAATAACTGTCCTATATTTCACTTTTGCTGGGGGGGAGGGGGGGGGGGTAACCTGGAGAGAAACCCCCAGTGAGCAGCCCGGAAGCGAGGAAAAACCGGTATCACGTATCACTGACAAGCTCGAGCTGGGCTCGAACCCACGCTTCATCGCCGTGACAGTGGTGACGGCCGTTCAGTAGCGCAGTGGCTAAGTCCGACGCGCTACCTATGAGACCACCGCTCACCCCTTGGTTTTGTCAGATGATGTATGTCGGCATTTTTTACCCGACGATGGTGATAATAATAAGAAGAAGACGAATATAGAAGACTTATAAAGTGCGTAAGCATACTTAAACTGCTCGGACTCAAAGCGCAAGTGCATGATGACAGAAACGAACTGGCACGCGTTCATTCGGGCCGATCGTCGGGGGTTCTCTTCGGCTACTCCGCCCCCCCCCCCCTCCCCCTCTCTGCTTTGGAAATGTGCAGCCCACCAAATTTGAAAATAAATGCAATTTTAAATTCCGAAACTTCAGTGGCTGAGCTGTCCGTACGCACCGCGTGATTGTAATGTGTTCATGTCCAGTGTGTGAGAGAATGCGTGTGATTCACGTCAGCGTGCGTGTTGGGTTTAGTTCGCGGCGCTTTGAGCCGATTGAAAAAAAAAATGGGTAAAGCTTCTGTACAATAATTATTATTACAGTTCAGTTCAGGGACAACCGGGGAGCCGGGGTGGTCGAATGGTAGAGCGTTGGACTTCTCAGTAATGCTCGGATCTGAGTTCGATCCCGGCTGGGGCCAAATATTTGTGCTGGCTTTGTCATCGTTGCCCCGTCTTTGATATCACCCTATGTGGTGGAAAAAGACGTTAAACACCCACCTACCCACCCCACCCACCCACCCCCAGGGACAACCAACGACACACTGACAGTACTTACGAACTACAATGACACGAATATACAAACAAGTACAGAAAGACAAATGTCACACCACCAGATACCATAAATACGGATATGCCCGGGCATCCAACACACTGCGTGCACACAACACAAAGGCAACGGTAAACAATACACTGTATCACCACCACAGCTGACACCGAGACGTGAAAGAACAGCGGATAGATTATATCAGTTATTGGTTTTGAGCAGTTTCGTTTTCACTCACCGTTTGAAGCTGGCTCAAGCTTCTGTATGTCTTAGAGATCTAAGCTCCCAAAGAAAAGCTTTCCGAAGTGTGAAAATTTTTTACAGTCGACCGTGCAAGCACAGTCAACTCTGTCACAGCTGCAGAGTTTTCATCGCCCATGAAACCCCAATAAAAACCAAGGGCAGCCTGATTTCACAGCTCAGTTTGCGTTTTGACACTGAGCGAGAGAGATCGTGCAGCACTCAACATCCGATAGACGCTGTAGCGATGTGTCTCGCTCACTGACCAACAGCCAAACAATGTCACGGCAAACTCGTGCTCTGGTTTTGTAAAGGTCCCCGAAGCGCTGAAAACTCTGCAGCTGTGACAGAGTTGACTGTGCTTGCACGGTCGACTCTGTAAATGTTTTTCACACTTCGGAAAGCTTTTTGTTGGGAGCTTAGATCTTTAAGGCTTTAGGGAGTCGGTTCCACAGAGCTCAGTGGGACCTGGGAAAATGGAATGAAAAAATGATTACGCCATATGCCCGAAACGGCTTATTGGCATTACTGCAGACTCTGCGGGGAACTATATTTCAGAGAACGTTTGACTCCACATAACTCGGGCTGGAAAGAAATTCAATCCACGAACAAGTGATTACAGTTCAGGACTCATCCCGGCCACTGATAAAATCACGCGCTTTATGGTGCGCAACACGCAGACCATCTCAGGTATGAGTTGGGTTTTTGGGCTGTGTTCTGAACTGATTTCGCCAAATGCCATGCCGGAACAGCATGCCCAACCACTGACTGGCATTATCACAGACTCGTGAGAATTGCACGGGTAATACGTACTAATGGGACATGTCGCTTACGCTGTCAGATTCTGGTTCTGTCTCTCTCGGCTCAGCAGGACATGTTTAGATTAATCAGCACTTTGCGTGAAAGGCAGTATTATTTTTCATCGGGTCGCTATATCACTTGATATCAGCACGCCGGAGGGGGTATAACTGTGTCACGTGTTTAGCACTGGCCGTATCCGGTACCGGCACGAAAATAGAATTCGAAAATTAATTGTCAGTGGAGATTATGTTCCTGCTCAGGGCTGGTCGATAGTGAGACTGGAAGCTCTGACAGAATATATTATGACGCCATGCACGGTTAACAAATTGATTATTGCCTCATGCATTAATCGCTATAGCCAATGGGTCATGCCGTCACATTGACCGAGCTACTTAATGTTCGATGGAGCACAACGCCGAAAATTCTATTTCGGGTCTGGGGTAAACGGGTACAATATAAGTGAGAGGATGATTAGTGGGGGTACGGGGTACAGGGGGGAGAGAGAGAGAGAGAGAGAGAGAGAGAGAGAGCGAGAGAGAGAGAGAGAAAGAAACTTTATTTTTCAACGGTAGAAATTGTAGCACACGTGCCAGTTTATAATTTGCCGTTGCCAAACTACAAAATGTAAAACAAAAGAAGAGACAAGAGACACCCCCCCCCCCCCAAACAAAAAAGAGAGAGAGAGAGAGATGATGATGATGATGATGATGAAACGTTTTTATTCAGGATAGAGCATAATTTATAGGCATTGCTGCCTATCTTACAGGCTGTCCTGCTATTCTACATTCAAGGGTTAAAAAAAAAAAAAAAAAGCGAGAGATTTTTTACGCTGTTTTGTTGTTGTTTTTCGTTTTTGTTTTGATTTTCTGACTGACTTCATTCGTTTGTCGTTTTTATGGGATTCGAACCACAGCCTTTCCTGTCCATAAAGTCCAAGCTTTCCCAACTGAGCAGGCTATCTATCCCCTACCTCACTAACTTCAAGCAGGTCAGACTACACTGACATGCACACACAGATCTCAGTTGTGCGGCGGACAACCTATCATCACGTATTACGCCGTTGCAACAGATCACCCTGTACCGCAAGACCATGCTGACTGTC